>JABSMT010045207.1:0-14102 GCA_018902335.1 Eumacrocentrus americanus
TTTAACTAATTAGAAAAAATAATGAAAAAATAAAATCACACATACACCCTACACACATGTGACAATGGAGGGTGTAGCGACGAAGCGATGTGAGGGGGGTCTGACAGGGGACTACTCCCAGTCCCCAATCCATGGTGTTAGTGCCGTTGCTCATGACGCTGCCTAGAGCGGGCGGAATTACCTCTTTCAAAAGTTAGTACTCCATTGGGCTGCATTCCATCCTTGATATTTTTGCCTGTTGTGTCGCCGTAGCTTTTGGGTGATGCGGTGTTACTGGAACTGACCCAGGACGAAAGCGATCTCCATACCTGCTACGGATGGCCTCTCCAGGTGGGTAAGGAGCTATTGTGGCTTGGTCGACATTCAATGGCACGTCTGTCGACGCAAGGCTGTCGATGAACAAAACGACAGTTGCTCTGCCATCGCTGGTGATCAGAGTGCGGGTAGTCTCCAATTATCCAATGCCACAGTTGTGTACTACACTCAAAATATTGGACAGTATTACCGATGTCCAGGAAGTAAAATCCCGCGGCGGCGAGTTTTCCAGACTGGGGTCGACGTGTGGCAAATTGGTAAAGCTTTCGAGACGAACGACTTCTTGTCGGTAGTCCATGTTATCGATTTTTGGTGGATGTATCACTCATGCGCTCTACTTAAGTTAATTACCCCCTCCTCATCTTTTGCTGCAGTGGGAGAAGATGGGAAGGCTTCACGTCGTAATTTTTATCTCCAGATGTCAATATCTAAGACGACAGGATGTACGATTTCGCCCTCTAATAAATTCCCTACTGCCGGAGGACACTGTAGATAACAACACATAAATCATTGTCTAACCACACTGCAAAAGTCTATGAGGCCGAAAACCGTCTATCCTCAAAGGACCCCCTATGTCCCCGTGACCCACACTTGGGGATTCCCTACGTCACTCGTTTCTGAGTAATCGCCAGGACCCAGGCTTGGGTTGTTTACCTTTAAGGTCATTCACCCTTACTATTGCCCCCGTTTACTACTATACTCCCCCATGTTTACCTTTAAGGTCATTCACCCTGACCACCCCATAGCAATAACAACATACACCCCCATAACAATACAACCCATAACAATAGAATATAACAATATCTTATAACACAATAACAATAGCCTATAACAATGCCCCACGGGGGGGCCCCTTTGCACGTGCCACCTTATAGTCCCACGGTAGGAGGGGAGGGGGTAGCCGTCTGCCAAATTTCAGTTTTATACTACTACTATAGTATGATGTATTTTCCACTAGGTGGCACTTATTCTAGGCCGGTTCTGGTTACAAAACTGCTGAGTCATGGTGCGAACGCAGTTTTGTGGTAGGTTCTATGACGTCATCGAGGACTAGAATGTTCTATGATATTATCATGGGGATCTAGATCGATGACGTCATCAATCAGGAATGCACTATCAGATCTGTGCACTTGGGGTCGGCATAGTTGAAAGGTTTTCCAGGAATTGTCACACGTAGAATTTTTATATGATGTATGCAATATCAGATAAGGTCATCAGTCAGGAATGCGCTATTTTTCGGCTGCGTATTTGAGGTCGGCAAAGTTGAAAGGGTAATTCTAGGATTTATTTACCGCTAATGGAATATAGTGCAAGAGAGGGTGTCATGTTACATTTAATATTATTCGTCGCGGGAATATGTGCTATTTCTGGTGGGTATTGCGCAGTTTTTCAAGATTATATGTTAATTTGAGAGATTCAGGGCCACATGTGTCCTATGGGATATGTGAATGAAATGAATATCAGTGAGAAACATCAATTTTTTCACGAATGAAAATATTTATTTTCCATGACAAGTATTTTTCAATTTTCATTTTTGACATTTTATATTGTACATGGCATTTTTTTAATGTTCATCAAACTCATCGTTGACGTTGCTTAATTTCTGGTAACGTCGACGGTGTTTAATAATATTTCGATCGACTTGCAAAGTCTCAGGCAACTTATTCCAGGCCTCATTAATGGTATCTGATACGAAGAGAAGGATAAAATCTTTCAGCAAATAAGCAATGTCCTCAGTTCTCATCTTTGTCAAACTCCTTAATCGGCAAAATAGTTGTAGTAATTTTTTCAAAGACCGAGTCATGCCCCATTGTTGCTTGAACCAAATTCTCAGACGTCTTACATTTTCAAGTGCGCAATTGTAGTCGCGCACATACTGATGATACTTATTGTGCTCACATCTTGTTACTTTTAGAGCGTGCAAGCTAGGACAACCCATATCTTGAAGATCAATGATGATTCTTGATTTTCCAATTTTACTTTCCAACCACTGTTTCTTTTCTAACCTCTTCACGTAGATGTACGTTGCATCCTCTATGACTTCTTTGATTATTTCATCCAACCGATCGTATGGAACGTCACCGGAATCCCTG
Source organism: Eumacrocentrus americanus (assembly GCA_018902335.1). Lineage (NCBI taxonomy): Eukaryota > Metazoa > Arthropoda > Insecta > Hymenoptera > Braconidae > Eumacrocentrus > Eumacrocentrus americanus. Next base: position 2,409 of record JABSMT010045207.1, read on the forward strand.
GGCAAACCATGGAAATTACGCATCAGCCAAGCATTTGTACTCTTCTATTTAGCGGGTAAATTTTGCCATGAGCAAGGTGGTTTGAAAAGTACACAACTTTCATTATCATCTTGAATTTTCATAGTAGCGAGCTCCTTCACAACAAACTCATTATTCAGACTCTTGAATCCTTGTACATCCAAAATGATCTCCATTTTTCATGAATTACGGTGAATACCGTTCAGAAGTTTGCGATTGACTGACGAAAACACGAGAAGTTTTTCCGTTTTATAGGGCTTAGGCAATGTTCTGGAATGTCATAAACAATTCCAAGAATTTGTACTTCCTTTATAGAATTTGAACAATTTTCCGGAATGTTGTAAACAATTTCGTGGAATTTTTCATGCTGAAAAATAAAGATATTGTTAAATGATAATGAACAAGTGTGACAGCCTTTGAAAAAATAAAAGAACTGTGTGTTTGTAATGATATACTAAAAAGATTACATTGAAATCACTTTATTAAAGCCGTATTTCTCTACAGAGTGCCGAGAATTCAACCATCATTTCTCTTTATTCAGTCATCTCTTCTTGGAAGGAAGCAATAAATTATCAAATGTCCAAGATTCCGGTGACAACATGAGAAAAATAATCTTTCAAATGTTTTGAGAACCGATCGATGAAAATACACTGCGGCATCAATAGCAAAACGCAAGCTCTCTCTTATCAGGCGTAACCTGATACTCCTGGCGCGCGAGATTCTCATGCGTCGATAGAAAGTTCTATCGACGCATGAGGAACTTTCTGTGCATCAATATTGTTTAAATTTCAATCAATATGAAGAAGAATACGTAAAAGTCACAGTGGTGATCTCTAGTGAATTACTAATAAAGTAATGACTAATGAGTCATATTGAATCACACCATGAACGAATGATAAAACAGTTTTCTGTAGAACCTTATTTTTCGACGTAATTGAAGCTTGAAATAAAAAGAATTCTTTCGATGAACTCTTACATTTATTTTTCTCTATAAGAATACAAATTCACATTGGTTATATTGTCCACCCAAATATTGAAAATACAATTTCTTGTCTGATACAGCTTTCATAACATTTTGCAATAAATTATCATCTTCCAGGAGTGCCTTCACTATTCTCAATGGTAAAAAGATCACACATTTTTCCTCAAGTGTTGCGATGATTCCTGGTCCATGCTTAGTTTTCACTTGTTTGATTTTTGAAATTTTATAATTTTTCTGAAGCTCCAATTCCTTGAGTTGTCTAGTCGGCAGGAACTCTTCCAACCGCCCGACTTTATTCAATTTCGAGAAATCCATGTTCTTTCCTACACACACAAATTTTTGTGAAAATACTTGATTAAATATCAATTGTTATTAATTTATTCTATACCTCTTATTTTTCTCACAAAGGACCCCGCACATTCCTTATAGAAAAGTGGTTTTGGTAGATTTGGCTAGATTTTATATATGTTGCAGTTCTTGACCTACAGAACAAATGTTCTCACAGGACCATCTCAAAAAAATGATCAGTTTCGCGGCTACACTTCAATTTGTCAGCCAACTTCTTCGAGTTTCGATAAGCAAGTTAAATGTGGCAAACGCATTCTGAGAATATCTGTCTCGTATCCAAATTACATTTCGTCTTGATCCAAATCGAAGTGCAGAGTAGAATGTATTGACAAACAAGTTTATGATAATTTACAATAGTGAACGACAATAGTCGACGTAGTATTTGTGGAAATATAGTGTTCGTGGTGGAATCATTCATCAATATCTGATGGTAAGTATTTTCCATAGGTCCAGTGGGTATCTGTATGTGTGTATGCATGTATGTATGTATGCATGTGCTTGTGTGTTTATCTGCATGACTGCATGCATGTATATCTCTATGTCTAAATATTTGTCTGTCTGTCTGTATGTCTGTCTGTATGTATGTCTGTATGTATGTCTGTATGTATGTCTGTGTGTCTGTATGTATGTCCGTATGTCTGCTTGTCTGTATGTCTGTCTGAATGTCTGTCTATCTGTATGTCTGCATGCATGTCTGTCTGTATTTCCGTATATCTGTATGTCTGTGTGTCTGCCTGCATATCTGTATGTCTGTATGCTGAATGTCTGTCTGCCTGTATGTCTGTCTGTATGTCTATGTATACAGACATATAGACATACAGACAGACATCCATACAGACATACAGACAGTCAGACATACAGACATACATACAGACAGCCATACAGACTTGCATACAGACACACAGACACCCACTAAACACATGGAAAATACCTACCATCAGATATTGATGAATGATTCCACCACGAACACTATAATTCCACAAACAATACATTGGCTATTGACGGTCGCTATCGTAAATTATCATAAACTTTAGTATTCATGGCTTCCGGATGGATGCCGCGTCTTTTTTCGCGTATTGCCGACGTTTCGCAAATGTTCCAGTCTGCATGATCAGGGCTAAAGGTGCTCCGATACTGGAGCCCTCTTGTATCAGGGGGTCCTTATATATTCGTGTTCTTGTTCCGGATCACTGCACCAGTCAATCAGAGAGGTTTTAATTGATCAGCTGGTCAGTTAAAAAACCGGGAGGACGGTGTGCCAAATCAGATTGACCTGAATGACTCGATCTCTGTTGAGGTTATATGGATATTTTAAGATTTCGATTCCTTCACGATGTTTTCTGGAAAAATATCCTTGTGAGGTGGCCAGTTTCTCAGCTTTATCGTATTGAATAGAATGTCCAGTGTCCATCTAATGTTCTGCCAAACAGTGATGACAACTTAGGGGTTTTCCCCCTAAATTGAGGGATTTTTGATGAGCTCAGGGGGGATTTTTTAGGGGTACAAATTTGTTAGGGGATTTTTTAGGGGTATTACTTCTGCGAATCCTTCAAAAAAAATTTCGACTCGGACATTTGCACTACAAGATTTTGGTTGAGCAGTATTGCCGTATGGTGCGCTTCGGTGCCTGCGCAGTAACTCATACGCAATCTTTACGAATGCTACAATGGTGGATTATGGTCGGTTTTCATGATGACGACTTCTTCCCTAGAGGCAGGGATTCAAACGTACTCTCGAACGTACTAGTTGACCTAAAAATAGTTGTATTATTTTAACTGCAATTGTTTATTGTCTGATATGCAAGTATGGAATCACAAGCGGGTCCCATGAAAGAAAAAAAATACTTTCAAAAGTATACCAAAACTTGGAAATCAGATCCTAATTTGAAAGGTTAGTATCCAAAATTTCACTGATCTCCATCCTGATGAAAACAGCTTCGTTATATACTATTATTAATTGTTTAATTTGTACAATGTGATTAATAATATACTGATATTCAATGACGTCGAAATTTACTTCATTCATACGTGAATTGCCTAACTTCTGTGAGAGGCTATCCCCGCCAATTAAGTTGATATCCCTGCTGTTATTCACTAATCCAACGCAAAATTAAGAGAATATACACATCAGATTAATTAATGAAAAATTATATTTGAATTTTGTTCTAGATTGGATAGCTCCTGATCCTTCTGGTGACTGCAAGAATGTTTATTGCAAATACTGTCGTCTTCCATTGAAAGCACACAAAAAAAGTTTGATTGAACATGGTTCATCAAAAAAGCATCAAAGTTCTGTGCAAATGGATAAAGCAGCCAAATCTTGTCGACCATTAGTGTTGGTGAAACCACCTATTGATAAATACAAGATTGCTGAATTAAAACTGACCGCATTTATTGCAGAACATACGTCGATAAGTACAGTCAACCACTTGGGTGAGTTACTCAAAATAATTGACCCGACGTCTGAAATTTTCAATAATTTGAAGCTGCATCGCACCAAGTGTTCCATGCTAATAAAGAATGTTCTTAGCCCATGCATGCTGAACGATTTAATCGCTGATATTGGTAATTCTCCGTACTCTCTAGTAATAGATGAAAGCACAGATGTATCAACACAGAAAATTCTATGTGTAATGATACGATATTTTTCTTCTAAAAAAAGTACTATCGTGACAACATTTTACCATATCATAAAAATAGTTGATGCTACTGCGATTGGTATTCATTCAGCACTGACGACACAACTTGAAGCAGATGGATTTTCAATACAAAATTTAATTGGCATTGGAGTGGATGGTGTAAGTGTAATAGTTGGGGTCAAGAATTCTGTTGCAGCACTTCTCAAGAAAGAATTACCTGATCTCATTGTAATGAAATGTGTATGCCATTCATTACACTTATGTGCTGAAACTGCAGCTGAAGTACTCCCTCGACAACTCGAGTATTTGGTCAGAGAAATTCATAATTGGTTTTCATACAGCCCTAAGCGAAAGGATGAGTACAAGGATTTGTATAAAACCATGAATGATGGAGTCGATAGAGACCCAAAAAAGTAGCTGCTCTCAATGGAACTCGTTGGCTTGCTCGATACTCTGCAATTGACACAATTCTACATCAGTGGGAAGAATTGAAGCTTTTATTTTCCATCGCAAAAAGCAAGGATAAATGTTTAATGGCAGAAAATTTACATGACATAATGATACGTTTGCCATTCAAAGCATTTTTAATCTTTCTTCATTCGAATTTGAAGACTATAACCACCGTCAATCTTCTTTTTCAAAGTGATAATGCCGAACCATTAAAATTGTTAGAAGATATATTTTTATTGTTCAAGAGTATTTTGCAAAAAAATTGTGGTTCCAGTACAGCTGGCAAAAGTAAACGATGACGAGTTGGCAATGTTTGATTTCCTACCTCATTTAATGCATACATCAGGTATCTATCTTGGCTACGAGTTTGAGTGTGTGGCGAAAAATATTCCTGCTGCTGAACTAGCTGACGTTCGTGAAAGGTGCAAATTATTTCTATGCACAGTATGCATTCAACTGCAAACGCGGCTACCTGAAAAAATTTCAATCTTGAAGACGATGGCCTTTTTAGTACCTTCAATTGTTACATCTCAGTGTAAACCAAGTATATCAAATTTAGTGGAACAATTTGATAGGACGACTATATACGGGGTGAAGACTGATATTGCAAATGAATGGAATGCTCTAGCTAACAAGAAGTGGCAACATCTGGATGACACAATTACATTTTGGTCCGAAGTATTGGAAGATTGTGATTCAGGTGGGAATAAAAGATTCGGCAATATTGCTAAATTTGCTTTAGCTCTGCTCACAATACCTATATCGAATGGTACAATTGAGCGTGCTTTTTCGGTGTATGCAATAATAAAGGATAAACTTAGAAATAAGTTATCAATTGAAATGACACAAAGCTTGATGATGATCAAATATTCTTTACAAAGAGATTATATTAGTTGTGTACATTTTGAACCTTCCAAAGAAATGTTGAAAAGAATCACAGTGAAAATGTATGATTTCAAGAGAAAGGATGGTGAACGTAATTCACCAGCCGATGAAGATGATTCTCTAACGTTTGATGAATTAATGTATTCTTTTAATGGGAGTTAAATATACTTCCAATGGGAGTGTATTACTTCTTTAGATATCTACAGTTGAAAGTATCAAGTTTTTCCTTGTTAATGTTATTTATTACCGAAAATATATTATAATTTGATTATGATTATCCTTACGTTAAAAATAAATAACATAATTTTTCCAAAGAGATTATATAGCAATAAAAAATATATATGTATGTTGTTGATAATTTTAAAAAACTTAAATGCCATTAAGTTAATAGTAGAAACCATTGATAATAAAGTGTTTCATATAAAATCTAAACAAGTGTGTTATTATTAAATATATCCCACATTAATTGTTAGAATTAAATAAGTTATAGAAATCATGAAATTGAAAAATCGTGAGTAATTGTATGTTACGGGATTTTTTTATTTATTTGGAGATTTTTCAGAAGAGCGTTAGGGGGAGATTTTTTTTTCGGGTCGGCATCACTGCTACCAAAGCTGATTGAGAAAACTTGCCGTATTTGGTGTCCATTGATGCTCCCGAAGTTTGTTCAAAGAATTCCCCTTGGAATTGGAAAAAAGTAGATATAAGGCAGTGTTCAATGAGTGGGAGTAGGTTCTGGGTGACCCTATCTGATTCTTTTATAATGTTTAGAGTTTCTTGGATTGGGACATTTGTGAAAAAGGAGACTACGTCGAAACTTACTAGAATGTCATTAGGACTGGTTTTGATAGAAAAGATTTTGTTCACGAAGTCTACGGAGTTTTTGATATTGGAATCGTTGAGGCCGGTTAGTTTTTTATAGTGGTTTGGTAAAGAAGTGGGCTAGTCTGTAAGTGGGGTCATCGATGTTGCTCATAATGGGTCGTAGTGGTACGGATTCTTTGTGAATTTTGGGGAGGCCATATAATTTGGGGGCTGAGGATTCTTTAGGTATGAGTGCCTTGACTGTTTCCGGGGAGAGGTCTGATTTTTTGAGAAGATCAGCTGTTCTTCTTTCTATTCCACATGTTGAGTTGCGTTTGAGTTTTTTGTAGGTGTTAGAGTCAGCCAACAAGATATTGATTTTGCCACAATAATCTTTTTTGTCCATTATTACTGTGGCGTTACCTTTGTCTGCTGGCAGTATGAGGATGTTCTCATTCTGCTTCAGATTCTGGAGTGCCAGATGTTCATCTTTGCTGATGTTCTGTTGGGGGAGTTTGGCACTGTGAAGGATGTTAGTTGGTCTTTTCCTGTGTTATGTCCGGAGTGACTCTATCCCAAACCAACACGGTATGATCTCTCTGTTTTGGTCAAGACACTTAAGCCCTTTACCTGGGAACGGAGATCTCGCCTTTTCGAGTGATAGTAGAAGAATAGGTAGTCAACCAGTGTAATAATCCAGGGGTGACCATGCAGAAGTGATGAGGAGTTTGAACAGGAGGTTTCACAATTACCGTGAAGTCGGTTTATTACAAAACCCTGAAGACTGTGCAGCGTCAATTTATCTGGACCTTCGTATCGTCTTCCTTCCTTCTTTTGCTGGTGGTTAGGTTGATTGATCAACGTTTGTAACACAGAGTTTGTTACACAAAGTTTACGATATAATGTTTATTACACAAAGATTATAATATAGAATTTGGTGCACAAAGATTTGTTGTACAGAGTTTGCTTTACAGAATTTGTTACATGAAAATGATTTAGTGTTTGAATGACTCTTGAGCTCAGATCAAAAATACAAGTTATTTGATAAGACCAAAGTTGGACAGAGTTTCTGCGTCTGAGTTCTTACACAATTGTTCGAGAGGTGTGGTCTGTGCCACTGACTTTCTAGGAGTAGTATCAGGAGCTGGTGCTTCCCTTTTTATATGTTGTCTAAATATCACCTCTAGTGACGCATCTCTACTTGCGCGATTCACAGGTAATAACACGTGTGGTCCAGAAAAACACAATTAACTTTATGGCTTTTTATTTGTTGTCTTATTACTTGCTAAAAATGCGTATATTTTGGGGAGAAACTATGATGCGGGCGCGATCAATGATTATCTATTAGTTTTATGGTATTCCCTCCTGGGGTTTTATGTCGTTTTAATATTGTTTTACGACTTTTATTATTAAGAACAATATTTGATCAATATGAGTTCTTTTCTAGTTATTTACTCTTGTTTTATTTTTGGCATTCTTTTGGTATTGACTTTTCACGCAAGTTAGGGGGATGTAACACCTGATGTCTTTGCGGACCTCAGGTGGAAGGTGGTAGATGGCTGTTTCGATTTAGCCGATAATTTCCTCAGTAGGGATTCCAGTATGGGTCACAGTGAAATTGTGTCCTTTGGCTAGGACTGAGACTTGGGCCAGGGATAAGGTTTAAGTGCTAAGGTTTTTTATAGTGTGGGACATGGTTAAATCTTGATTATTTTGGGGATTTACTTTTTGAAATTTCTCTTTCTGTTTCTTTGTTCTGAGCACAGCGGAGTGAACCGCTTGTTCGTGTTGAATACGATCAAGTGTCTGCTATAGCTCAGGATCCAAAGAACCAGCGAGCTGGAGGTGAAGTTTTAATAGTTTTTGGGAAAGGTGTGATAGACGGAATTTTAGGGCGGAGATATTCTTTCTTTAATTAGTCTGGAGGAAGTTTGTCGAGGAATGGAATTGGCTTTTTTGGAAGGGAAAGGGCTTTTTAATTGAAAGCATTTTGGTACCACTTGTTGGTCGCGGCACCATTTCAAAAAGGTTAAGGTGCACAGATGTATGTACAAGGACTTCCTGAGTTTGGTAGAAGAATTTACCGAACCAATAATGGCCTCCGTGTAGGCTTTTAATTTTAGTTTTAAGGCCTTCGCGGCCAGAATTATTATTAGTATTTATGGCTTCCGCGTCTTTTTTCAGCGTATTGCCGACGTTTCGCAAACGTTCCAGTCTGCATCATCAGAGCTAAGGATGCTCCGACATTGAAGCTCCCTTGTATCAGGGGGTCCTTATATATTCGTGTTCTTGTTCCGGATCACTGCCCCAGCAAATCAGAGTTTTTAATTGACCAGCTGATCAATTAAAAACTCTCTGATTCGCCTGGCACTCCGGAGTCTGAAACAGAATGAGAACATCCTCGTCCTGCCAGCAGACAAAGGTAACGCCACAGTAATAATGGACAAAAAAATTATTGCGGAAAAATCAGTACCTTATTGACTGAATCTAACACCTACAAAAAACTCAAACGCAACCCAACATCTGGAATAGAAAGAAGAACTGCTGATCTTCTCAAAAAATCAGACCTCTCCCCGGAAACAGTCAAGGCACTCACACCTAAAGAATCCTCAGCCCCCAGACTGTATGGTCTCGCCAAAATTCACAAAGAATCCGTACCACTATGACCCATTGTAAGCAACATCGGTGGCTCCACCTACAGACTAGCCCGCTTGCTTGCCAAACCACTACAAAAATTAACCGGCCTCAATGATTCCAATACCAAAAACTCCTTAGACTTCGTGAACAAAATCTCTTCTTTCAAAACCAGTCCCAATGACATCCTAGTGAGTTTCGACGTAGTATCTTTATTCATAAATGTCCCAATCCAAGAAACTCTAAATATTATAAAAGAATCAGATAGGATCACCCAGAACCTACTCCCACTCATTGAACACTGCCTGTTCAAAATCATCAATTAATATTAAATTGTTGGACAGATATGGCAACCTCGCTTCTCGAGGTGAGACCTGGCAACGCCGCCACACGACCGGCGAGGCAGTTAGTTAGCTACGAACACGCAGCACATGAGGTGCTGAGCTACACTCAATTTGTATTGGACTGATTATTAATCAATTAAACAAGCAATATTGTTACTCAATATCACTGTTATTATTGAGTTCATCCTTTTCCTCTCCTATCCGGCGACCTCGTGGAGGTCACAATTTGTTTAATTCAGAAACATAGACGCGGTTCTGAACACTGCCTTACATCTGCTTTCTTCCAATTCCAAGCGGTATTCTTTGAACAAACTTTGGGAGCAGCAATGGGTTCCCCCATCTCACCTATTGTTGCAAACATTTTCATGGAAGATTTTGAAAACAAAATCTTGAGAAACACTCCGCTTAAACCTTCCACTTGGTTCAGATATGTAGATGACGCCTTTGTTATATGGAGTCATGGCAGAGAAACTTTATCCCAGTTCTTAAACTTCCTGAATTCCCAACACCCTAACATAAAATTTACAATGGAAATAGAACAGGACAACCCAATCCCCTTCCTGGACGTATTGGTTAAACGCAACGAGGATGGTTCCCTAGGACACCAGGTATACCGAAAACCCACACATACTGACAGATATCTACATGCTACCTCCCATCACCACCCCTCTCAGAAAAACTCGGTTATCAGTTCCCTGGTATACAGAGCCTTAATAATTTACCAGCCCATCTCCCTTGACAACGAAATAGAACGTTTCACCCAGGCATTGTCGAAAACTGGCTATAAGAACAAGGAAATCAATCACACCATCAAACGATTGAAAGACAAACAGGGATCTGACCGCAGCGATGTAGAAACGCCAGAACAAGATAGAAAAAGGACAACAACTGCCTTCTTTCTGTACCTTCAGAGTACCTCAGACCGTATCAGTAGAGCCCTCAGAAAGCACAACATAAGAGTGATCTTCAAACCTCAAAAGAAGATCTTACATATGCTTCCCAATCCTAAGGATAGAAAACCTCTTTTGGACTCACCAGGAGTGTACAAGATCCCATGCTCCTGCGGAAAAGTGTACATAGGGGAAACTGGAAGGAACATCAGTACACGCAACAAAGAACATAAACGGTGCACCAAATACCGCAACTTTTCCCGATCAGCTTTGTCAGAACATTGGATGGACACTGGACATTCTGTTCAATACGATAAAGCTGAGAAACTGGCCACCTCACAAGGATATTTCTTCAGAAAACATTGTGAAGGAATCGAAATCTTAAAACATCCAAATAACCTCAACAGAGACCGAGGAATTCAGGTCAATCTGATTTGGCACACCATCCTCCCGGTTTTTTAATTGTCCAGCTGATCAATTAATAACTCTCTGATTGGCTGGTGCAGTAATCCAGATCAAGAACACGAATATATAAGGACCTTCTGATACAAGGGAGCTTCAGTATCGGAGCACCCTTAGCTCTGATGATGCAAATTGGAACATTTGCGAAACGTCGGTAATACGCTGAAAAAAGACACGACATCTATCCGGAAGCCATGAATACTAATGATAATTCTGGTCGCGAAAGCCTTAAAATTATCATAAACTTGTTTGTCAATACATCTACTCTGCACTTCGATTTGAATTGAGACGAAATGTAATTTGGATACGAGACAGATATTCTCTGAATGCGTTTGTCACATTTAACTTGCTTATCGAAACTCGAAGAAGTTGGCTGACAAATTGAAGTGTGGCAGCGAAACTGTCCATTTTTTGAGTTGGTCCTGTGAGAACAATTGTTCTGTAGGTCAAGAACTACAACATATACAAAATCTAGCCAAATCCACCGAGACCACTTTTCTATAAGGAATGTGCGGGGTCCTTTATTCTCAATTAGTCAATATTATTTATACTTACTATCACAGTACGATGACAACTATAACCTCAAAAATTTTATATTTTCACTGCATAAAAATTGCGACAACACTGTCCGTAACTCTAAGAGTTATTTTTTCACAGTGCAAAAATGCAACAACACTTCAACTCTAACAATTATTTTTCTTTTATCGTTTCGACAATTATTGTTCTTTAGATAATTATTTCAAAGCGCGTGGGCTAGATGTTCAATAACCTCTAAAGGTTCCCTAGATTTAACAAATCTTGAATCGACTAAATCCTGGATTTAGAAAACGGTGGAAAAAGGCTCCACTAGGCCCAGCCGAGGCAGCTGACGTAGTAGAGCCATAGTTCACTTACGTGACGCTTGGGGGGCCTGTGTGAACGGTTTGATTTGCCCGCCACAAGCGTGATTTCCGTGACAGACTTCCGTTATATTTCACCGGATCACTCTAGCAGAAATTTTAGGGGGAGGGGGGGGGGCACCAGTAAAAATGTTACACATTAATAATCCAAAAGTTGTCGCCATTTTGTGGATACTCCTTTTTTGGGGCGACTAAACGGTGGGCGTCATCGGGCTGCTACGTCGTTTCTGACACCAAAAAACGCACATTTTTCTTATTAAACGTGATAATAATTAAGTAACCACGTAGTGGATTTTCGAATTTTTTAACAATTGTGACGTCAGACGACGTCTATTAATTC
>JABSMT010045318.1:0-14084 GCA_018902335.1 Eumacrocentrus americanus
AAGGATTAAAAATTGCTATTTGTGATTTCATTTTGACTTCCGGTTTGGCGGGAAAAAAATAATGTTTGAAATTTTTTTTCTTAAAAATTCATGAAAATGATTGAAATTTGGCAGGGATGTACATCAATAAAAAAGAATAAAAAAGATCATATAAAATTTGTCCTATCACTTCCAGTTTGGCGGGAAAAATGATATTTTGAATTTTCATATTGGAAGTAACTATTAAGAATGATCAAAAAAGTTCTTTTTCTATTTTTTTCGATGTATAAAGTGAAGAAAAGTCTAGGCTGTTTACTTAGCGATTTTTTTTGCTAAATAAAGAATTTTCAAATGAATGTTATTTATAATATCCCTATAGTGAAAAGGGATTCTCTCTGCTGTATAATTTGCGATATAAAACCAGATGTAGTTGAAGATTGTCTTCAGCTAAATCATTCTTCCATCGGCAGACATTGAAGTGCAGGTATATTAACCTTCTTATTAGACATAACACACTTTCCTATGACAATTACTAGTGTGAAAATGCTTTCAGATATCTCGTGGATCTAATATGTAAGACTTCGTAATTGGATCAAGGAAACGTACCATCTACATGATCACAGTTAAATTTAATGGTAAATATCTATAACGGCATTCGATGAATTATTAATTTCAAATGAATCCTAAATCCCCATTCAATAAATAATATGTTATCAACGGTTCTCAGCCACATCCAGTCAGTGCAGATGCTTACATCAGCTGCATTAAGTACACATTCGCGTTCATCGTACCATCACGATGGAACAAATTTGGTCGTCAGTATATATCCAAAGCAGTGATTTTCTCAAAAAATTGGAGACTAATAAAGCAGTGAAAGTGCCTATTAATCTGGTGACAAAAGAATCTTCAGCAGAGGACGATGAAATCAGTGTAAAACTCTTGCAACTCTTGCCAATGAAAGCACAACTTCTTTCCATGAAACTCCAAGATCTTGGACTACCTTATACAGTGATAACAGACTTCATAATAATCCAACATATCCAATCAGCGTGAAGTTACCTTGGTAGCACACCAATTTTCAACGTTTTGAATAAAGGTACTATCAAGGTAACTCTTCACAAAAAATAGAAAATCAACAGTATGTTATATATATATTCTTGATGAAGATAACCAACTAATTCAAGTATTCCTTGATTTGCTAGGAAAAGTCGAAGCCAAGGAACTTGGCTAATTTTTATTTAAGAATGTCATTCCCAACTAATCATATCAATTTTATAAGTCAAACTTGATGTAAGTATTGAAGAAATATATATTTTTTGTTTCTGAATCTGTTTAGTATGGTTTTTGAATTATTTAGCTTCTACCGAGGGGTCAATGATCTAAAGAGATCCTGTACATTTTATAGAGATATACACAGAGGGTCATAAGTTACACGTTTTTCACATTTCCTGTAAAATTGATTTTTATCGACTCGGCATCTTTTTCCGCTTCACGACTGATTTGTTTCAATTCGAACCGTTTCCATTTTCCATTTGTTCCACACGATAAGTAAAGATTTTGCTAGACATCTAGGTTTTTTCAATACTGATAGTAAGGGGGCTTCAAATTTAGACAAAGACTTCCAATTTGAGTCTAACTGTGCCAGAAGGATAAAACATATTTGTACACGTTTCTCGGTAATTAGTATTTGCGAGAATTTCATTTATTATGATGTACCAATCTTTAGAAACCCATTGTAGATTCACGAGTGTAATTGGCTCGTCAATTTTTTTCAAAATTATCTCCCATATTTTTGTTGGAAACATTCTGCAATAGAGTCTAGCCTGAAGTACACAAATAAAAAGAAATAAGAGTTTAAATGACTGTATTTTTCACCGGATGAGAATGAGAATAACAAGAAAATATAATTGTAATTTACTTTTATAACTTGTATACATGTATGGCAAATATGTAATTCTGTAAAAATTGGACTCACTTTATTGTTTAAAAATTCTTTTAACACTTTCCCGAATGTAAATAATCGAATACCAGCCGTAATAAAAGTGGGAAATCGAGAGTTAGCACGATACTCAATTTCAAAACGAAGAGCCACAGCCTTTTTTACTTCGGCCATCATCGACATTGGTATTGGAGTGTCTCAAAGGTTAAAATATTGGTTGTATGTAAGTGACGAATGGCACTGTATAAATTACGGGTATCGAATTAGACTTCACTTGGCTAAAAATGTTTCTATTTAATGTAAAAATTAGACGTGGTAAACGAAAAGGAATATAACAAATCAATTCAAATTACCCGCCATTGATGACTTCCGCAAAAGCCGTATCCGTGATTGGCTGAAATTAGTTATTAACTTTCGCGCCAGAGTGCGGAAGAGACATACAAAAATAGCGCCCCCTGCATGGCCGTCACCGCCGCCGTGTTTTAACAGCAAAAGCAGCAGCAGTTTTTCGCGCGGGGTGGGTGCATCATTGTATTTTTAACGTGTGTGATAAGTGGGTTATTGTTTGAAACCTCATTAACAAATAGTGAAGATGCCGCCAAAAAAGCGGGACAAGGAGCTCGAGGGTCCAAAGCCTCCACGAATGGACCAAATTCAGGCGGACCACGAGCTGTTTCTCCAAGCCTTCGAAAGTGAGTGCTCCATAAATTCATCAATGTCCTCCAATTTCTTTTGTTCTTTTTCCCTTTCGATTCGCAACCTTTCAACGTGATTCTTCACCGTACGTCTTCAATGATCTTGTTGGATTATTGTTTGATAACTGACACAGCGTCTAACATAACCCCTATTTGCTAAAGGAACTTTCAAGCGCCGTCGCGCGCGTCGGGTCACTTACCTCCCACCTAAATTTATGTCGAGTGTGCAGACACCTGTCATAATTTTTTCTCATTTTGCCCGTCTGATTAACTTGACTGCATGTTCTTCAATAGTTCATCATTCTCATTACTCATTAGTCATTAGATATAATAGCAAAACTTATTCATGGACATGGGGATCAGCGTAATGGAATTCTTTATTTTTTCTATGGGAGCCGGATTCGCGGAATTCGATTGTCCACTCTATATCATAGCGACCTGATTGGATATGGAGCAATGTCAATGGAACGTGATCCAATATTTCGTCGATTATTATTACGTACGATCGACAGGAAGAATTCAACTAAGAGAGGGGACTGACGAATTCCTTACATTCTTATTGAAAAGCAGCTTGACTTTTATTCTTTATTAGTTTAGAAACGGAATCAGAGACGTTTGGCCTGCTAAATCGTAACAAGGGTTGCCGCCACAGGCGTCTCGTATGGAACGAGCTCAAACGAGTCATCATCTCCCGTTCTGAATCACAGAAGGATCAATGGGACTGTGCGAATTTTTGATTTTAACATTCTTGAATAGATTTTCTGTATATGAGAAATATCCATATCGTTTGCCATCTTGTGGTGAAGGGATCAACTAATTTTTAGCGGTCTCATTTTATGAGGTCAATGATATTAAAATGTTTTTTTTTTCTGTTTTTGCATTGCAGAACCTACTCAAATTTATCGCTTTTTGCGGACGAGGAATCAAATTTCGGTGAGTTGAAGGATTTCTTTGAACTGTTGCACGAGTATGTTTTCCGAGGTTTTCCGTTACGCTTTTCATTAGAAATGTTGACCACACAATTAATTAAATTGTTTTGAGGATAGAAAATATTTTTTAATGTTATTTGTCTAAAATTTCAAGTGCAATTATTGTTCAATTTTTATTTCACAACGGTATGTATAGTGTATGGTTTTAAAATTTACGTTTTCACGATGAAATAATGGTTCGATTTCGAAAAGCATTTTTTATTATTTATATAACTCCCCATGCTTTCGTTGTGAAATTACTCTGATATTTCATTTGCAGCCAGTATTCCTGTACAGAAACTTATCTTACATGAAACAGCGAATGTCGAGAAGCCACAAATCTCGACGTGGATTCAGAATCGATACGATTCTGGAAAGATTAATGTTGAAGAATAATCACGAACAAAATCCAGGAATTCGCGGATACATGACGCTCACTTTTTTAGGTTTTTACGATAAGAAAAGTGAGTAGTTATTTACTGTCATTACGAATTTACCCATTCATATTCTTATCAAATTAATTAATTTAATTTTTTCACTCGTCAATCTACAGTTGAGGCATCTCAAGACCCCGTCAAAGTGGAAACGTTATTATTGAAAATATGTCACAAGAAACGAAAGGACGTAAGCTCACCAATAATGCAGGTAAAGCTTTTTTAAATTCAACTAAATAAAAATTCACCATTTAACAAATAAACAAAATCTTCGCTCTATTTCAAAGGTGTCCGTCGGCACCAGTGAAGTTCCAATAAATCCATCTGAGAATCAGCCTCCACCAAAAGCACCCACCATTTCTATACCCAATGAATCGTTCAGCATGAACAATGGTCACGTCGCAAAAACTTATATGCTGCTCTTGCGAGTGTACTGCATTTCTAACAATGGCTGCCTTATCAACTGTGATGTAGATGCTGGTAAGAAATAAAAAAAAACATAACTAAACACTAAAAGAAGAAAATTTCATAGTAATTATTATTAATTATATTATTTATCCGCAGAACCAGCACAAAAAAGACGAAAATCTTCTCCAGGAAGTTATAAAACCGGTGGAGAGGAAGTGAAGCTGTACGGCTCGGAGCTAATCGTATACGATAAACATAATCGCTGTCTATTGACAGATGGTGATTATGAATTGGGTTTGCAGGAAGTACAAACCAACGTGAGATCAAGTCCCAAGAAACACAGTTCATGGGAAGCAATTGCTGATATTAAAGAGTGCGGTCCTTTTGAAGTATTCAGTCGAGGTCCGACGTTAAAATTTAGACTTAGCTGGACGACAGAACCAAGCAATGGCCTTGTCGATAGACCTCCACTGATTCATCCACTGCCTAATGGAGATAACAAAGAGAATCGTCCAGGAAACAGTAAATCAACATTTTACATATTAAATAGTTCTTATGTGTCTCTTAATCATGAATTTTTTTTACAGCTGATCTGGAGCGTTGTGCCACAAATCATAACAATAATATTACAAATAATAATAACAACGCGTCACTGCCAAATCCAAGTCCACTGACTCCATCGAAGATGTCTGGTACACTCGAAAAGATGGATACATCAGGTGGAACACAGCAAATTGTTTATCAATTTCTATATAATAACAACAGTCGACAGCAGACTGAGGCATGTGAGGATCTACACTGTCCTTGGTGCTCGTTAGACTGTGGCAAGCTTTATTCTTTGTTGAAGCATCTCAAACTCTGCCACTCACGATTTACCTTTACTTATGTGGTGAATATCTTCTGTAATGGAAATCATTGAATAATTATCCTTAATATTCATCATTTTATAATGTAAAATGTTCCTTTTTTTCCAGCCTATCTCACAGGGTGCACGAATAGATGTAGCCATCAACGAGTGCTATGATGGTTCCTATGCTGGGAGTCCCCACGAACTAATTTCTCAGCCTTCTGGAGTAGCTTTTTCACGTACTGGACCAACCAGACGTACCAGTGTAACAAATATCTTAGTCTGTAGACCAAAACGAACTAAGCCAAGTCTTTCAGAGTTTTTGGAGCTTGATGAAAATGAATTCGAGAGTCAACGACCCTATATAACTGGTCACAATAGGTAATTATTATTTATTTTGAAATTATTGTCACTTATAATCTTGTCAATTCAAAAAGAAATAAAATAAAATTCATGTATATGCTCTCGTCTTCAGGCTCTATCACCACACTGTGACGTGTCTGCCTATTTACCCAAAAGAGATGGACATCGACTCAGAGGGTGAAAACGATCCGAAATGGCTACAAACAAAGACCATGATGATGATAGATGATTTCACTGACGTGAATGAGGGCGAAAAAGAATTAATGAAGATGTGGAATTTGCACATCATGAAACACGGCTACGTCGGTGACTGCCAAATCCCGCTGGCCTGTCAAATGTTCTTAGAGACTAAAGGAAAAGAATTACTAATGAAAAATCTCTATCGCAATTTTGTTCTCCACATGAGTAGCCTCTTTGACTTTGGCCTCATCAGTCCTGTGATTTTGTACCAGACAATTCAGAAGCTTCAGGAGATCATGAAGGAGGGTGGCGAGGATGGTGACGTAAGAAAGGTCCTCCAGAAATCCCACGAAGCTCAGGTGGAACGTTGGATTACCACAGGCATGCATGCATCCTCAGACAACGTGAAACCGAGCGGTGCAAGTGCCAAGACACATTTCAACAACGAGATATCACATTCTACTGCAAGACGAAAGACGACTTTGCCACTTGGTTCTCCACCAGCGTCACAGTCTGTCAAGTCTATTCACAGCACAGTGAGCAAGCATGCAAGCATGATTGGCACACCAACAACCAAAACTGCGACGCCTTCAAGCACGAATAAAATCGCTGGATCGTTTACATCAGTACAGAATGCATCGAATAAAGGCAATGTAATTTCCGGGTCCAATAGTAATTTAGCCAAAGCAACAGAAGCTGGCACAGGCTCCAATGACTCTTGTCAGAGCGAGAGACAAACAAATGATCCACCAACGAGACGTAAAAGTACAACTTCCATCGTTCTTTCGACCAGTAACAATGTTGTACCTTTACGTCGGAAGTCTATGGCAAGCGAAAATGGTAGTAATGAGTACCACAGAAGGAAATTAGTGCTTGATGCTATACCATCAGGAAATGTCAATCAGAAGACTTCTCACAATGATGATGATTACTAGAACGTATCAGATGAATCTGACGGGGGTTAACACCCTTTTTTTAATGCGGGGATTGTACTTTTTTGTACAGTATTTGTTGCGGATAATGTATGAATACAAAATGAAATTATGGTAATCATTGTTAGGTTGTAACGAGGTACTCATCGTTGCTCTAGCCGTTAGATCAATTTTGTATTTCATGTAGAAGTTTTACACACGACGGTGAGCGAATTTTTGAAATTGAAAGTTTGAACGAATTGCATTCTAATAATTTTTGCATCTGTACTGAAGATTATTCGTTCGTTCTCAGCCTTATTTTAACTGTTTACTTAACACATCATTTTCTATTCCAGTTTACTTTTCGCCTTGCTAATCAGCATGAATCTCTATCAGATGAGAAAAAAATACATGAACTTTCCAGCGTGCGAGCAATTCCATTATCTCTAGTCAAACATAACTGCTTTTTCATTTTTGTTTTCAATTACATACTTATTATTATCTTTCTGTATTTCCTTTGATTGGATGCCTACGTACAGCGCAACATGCTTTTTTTCCTTCCTGTGTTTAATTACAAGCTTTAAATTTATTTAGAATAGAAAAATATTTACTTGGTTTGTTTATCAATCGAATTTACGTTATAAAAATTTTTTTAATTTTTTTTGTCGTCTGTGGGTCTTTATGAGCGACTTGTAATGATAAATCTCCGATTAATTTACTGCTGGGGATGTGTATTTGATTGATTTTTATTCATCAATGATGAGTTATTATTGGTTGATTTTTTTCAATTCCTTTGAAAATCAATGGGGAAAAATAAAAAATAGAGGGAAAGTGCCTTCATCTAGAATCCGAGGCTCTGTAAATGAGAGTGGCAGTCTTCAAATTATTGCAATCATTTAATCATCTGAATGCTCTCTCTACATATATAAAAAATATCCTTATTTTTTTTCGTTTTGGGCTCTTCGTTGTTGACAGCCGTTCTCGCAGACGTGGGTTATTTACACCGATTTGGTGGTGTCGTACCTTAATTATCTGCTAACACCCTGTATCATACAGCAACTACTGCCTAGCGGTCGTACGTTTATTTTCATCGACGTGTATTGGATGATAAAATCAACGGTGATGAATGTAACGTAGAGAAGAATTCACTTCTTGCGATATCGACCGTTTTCCTTTATCATTATTGTCTATTGTAGTTTGTAAATAGGTACCAAAAAAATCAATAAATTCTGTGAAAATTGAAATTACCTTTAATTACATTCCTTTTTGAAATAGTATAGAGATCCATCTTGTTATTTATTATTAATCATCAGTCATTTATATTTACATTTTACTCTGTATCTTCATGAGAATCATTTGCTTAACTCGATTGTACTGAAAATACTGTGGGAAATCGAGGTTCAATATTTCAATGTTCCATTTCAAATTATGGTTGGAAATGCATCGAAGAAATTCTTCATACATCGGAGCAACCGAGTCTAGGTCAGCTATTGTGAATACGTAACGTTTCTCCAGGGCAACGTACGCTGTTCGTGACATATCGGAGTCTAAAAGCTTTGCCAACGTGTTGACAAAGCCCTCAGTTATATCAATGTCGTATATTACTACAACAAGGAAATAATTCATCAATTTTCTGTAAGTAAATTTAATTATTGAATAAGCAATTTTAAATCCAATACCATCTGCAGCTAAAATTATTGATGTCTTAGTCAGCTTCTCTGTTAAACTTGAAGACCAATTGCAATCCAAGAAATTTAGTTCCATGACATTGATCTTTGCAGAAACATATTTAGAATTTTTCTTAATGTTTCTCTGTATCACTTCTATAATGCCATCTAAATTGATATCTACAAGAAATGAAAAGTTATTTTTTACATAAATCAGTAATCGTTTTACTATTTATCTGATATTTTGACCAAACATTTTGAATACCAGTGCACGTGACTTCGTTTGCCAGCATACCAGCTACAATACTGGTCAATCCAACGCCAGATCCCAATTCTAATATATTTTTTCGCTCGAAGATTTTTGGATTCGATAAGATGTAATCGGCGAGTAAAAGTGCGCCTCTCCATACCTGTAGTCCAACTAATTGCAGTTCAGTGGATATTCTGTGTTCTAAAACGATAAAAAAGAAATTATTATTTAATTGATAACAGTAACCTTACTGCTGGGGATAAAATGACCTGACCTATAAGAAGTTGTCCTTCTTTTTTTCGATTCAAGATTAAATCTCCATCTTTATCGTACTGGATCTTGTTATTCTTCTTCGACTCTAGCACATGTGATGGATATTCAAATGCAAAAACCGTCACAGTAGCTGTAAAAAATTTATTTAAAAGAAGTCACATTAATCTGATAATCCTCTATGAAATTTTAGAATACTTACAATTGCATTTTGAATTTGAGGGACTATCTACACCGTTTTCTATGTGTATTTCCGAAGTGACCGTGAAGTTGGACATCTCATGAAAATACCATTAAAGCGTTATCATTTATCAGCTATATTAAGTCATGCACGATAATAAAATAAAAACTTATTTACTTACAGTTGCACTGAGATACGACAGGGCAGCGTATTATCAGACAAATGTGCCAGCTATTAGTGTGGATTATAAAATAATTTCTTTGGCTCAGCTCCAGTCGGTCAAGGTCCTTCTTGATACTTTGCCTATTCTTCTAATATATATTGTACATATGATTTTACTACTCAAAAGACAAATAGTTATCATAGCATTGAGACTTGTCTCCAAGATAAGAAGAGATGAACTGCGTCAAAAATGTACAGTTACTACAACAATTCTCGTGATTTCTGCTAAAATTCGTCTTACATAATACGCTATTATATGTATACTATTATCTTAGTTTATACGTTTGATGCCAAATGGAAGTACACATCGAAGGGCACATTTGAATGGCAATAGCAGACCTATGTATGTTCTATTTCAGTTTAAATCTTCAGTTTGAATTTCGTTATGAATGACGTGTCCGGCGAATTTAAAAGTGGCGCCCGCAGGCCAAATTCCAAACGCTTCATGTTTTGCCCTCTGTCTTGCCATTGACAATCCGCAAAATAACTCACTTACGCCGAAGTAATGAAATCTCTTTTATTTCCTTAGACATCTGACAAATGAGAATTTAATAGGCCTGTGTCAACGTCAATGATAACGATCGTTATTGTCAACGAATTTCAGTTGTGATGTTAGGTTATGAATAATGACTGCGCATGCGTATGTTATTGTTGCTCCAATTAAGAAAAAATTAAGACAATTATAACGATATAACTATGTTATACCACTAATTGCCTAGTTTACAATGAGAAGGGGTAAAAAGGGGGCAAAATAAATAGTATGATAGGGAAAAAAAACACGCAGATAACAAAAAATATTGCATAACCCCCAAGTCTCGATCTTCAGTGATGACCTGGCAACTCGTATTTCGCTGATGTGGCTTTATTCATTAGCGAAACGACGATTTTTTTTTCATAGGCTACATGTCCAATATAAATAAATCATTGAATTATAGATTAATGGCCGGCATATAATTAATTAATTATGTATATCATTTTTCGGGGGAATAAAATGTCGGTAAAAGCGATTTATATCTTATCTATTTTCTCCCTTTGTTCGAATACACTCTTGAAACGTTTGGCCAATCACAAGCCACCACGATGAACGCAGTCTGCCACGCGTTTACTGTCATCTTCCGCCGTGGCGTGTAGTATTCAGCCACCACTGTTGCCCACCGTTGCCCCGTTGTCCGTTGTTGCCCACTCGATATTGTTCTGTCGTGTCTTCGACAAATCTCGCATTCGGCAATTCGACATCGAGCGTGGCTGACGGTTTAATTCGCTTTTGAATTACACGTGGCCAAATAATTTATAATTGACGACTTTTTGCCCAAGGCAATTGCCAAAGACAAAAAATGAAATTCGCCGGGACGATTTTGGCAGCTCTCTGCGTCATTGCAGCCCTTGCCGACGAAGAAATTAAGACTGAGGATGGAGTTCTTGTCATTACCAAGGATAATTTCCAGGCCGCACTCGAGAAGTACAACTATATTCTCTTTGAATTCTGTAAGTATTATTTATTGATATTAAGCCGGTTGTATGTATATTCAGACATCTATTTCCTTTGCGCGTGTCGACTCCATTTTCATGACCCTGAGTTTTTCCTGTTGCTCTTTCATTCAGGACAGGGACAGACAGACAAAATGAGATAGAGAGAGAAAGAGAGATAAAAATGCCGCTATGTACGGCAGGGTTGAGATACCACAAAACTCTTGATCTTTACACGTCACCGAGATAACGATGCGGCGATGTTTTTTTCGTATTGTCACGATTTTTGTATGTTTCTTTACTTTCCAATCTCTATTACATTATTGTTATCGTAAAGCAGAGATTCATAATAGCAATTGCGAAACATCTGTAGAGTTCATTACTCCCCGAGTCGGTCAACCACAATTAACATTATTTATTTTGTCTGTGGAACCCAATTTTTGTCTGCCATATGGTACAAGAATTCACAATACTCTCATTTATACATAAAATCTTCAATGAATAAAAAAGTCACAATAAATTTTATTTTCATCTTTAGACGCCCCATGGTGTGGTCATTGCAAGGCACTGGCTCCTGAATTCGCTAAGGCAGCTACAGAGCTCGAGAATCACGGCTCAGAGATCAAGCTCGCCAAGGTTGACGCGACGGAGCAGTCTGAGCTCGCTGAGCAGCACGGAGTGAGGGGATACCCCACGTTGAAATTCTATCGCAACAAATCTCCAATTGATTATACTGGTGGACGTAAGGCCGACGATATTGTTGCCTGGGTCACCAAGAAGACTGGACCAGCTGCCAAGGACTTGAAATCTATTGATGAGGCGAAGGCACTCATTGAAGGCAACAATGTGGCTATTGTCGGCTTTTTCAAGGATGTTGAATCGGACGATGCAAAGGAATTCTTGAAGGTCTGCAATACCGTCGATGACCAAGTTTTTGGTATCAGCAGCAACGAGGAGGTCTTTGGAGAACACAAGGCTGAGGATGGACACGTTATTCTTTTCAAAAAGTTCGACGATGGCAAGGCCGTGTTTGAGGGCAAGATCAATGAGGAAGACTTGAAGAAGTTCATTTCAGTCCATTCACTTCCCTTGGTGGTTGACTTCAACCAGGAGACAGCCCAGAAGATCTTTGGTGGTGAAATCAAGAACCATTTGCTCGTTTTCTTGAGCAAGGAGGGCGGAGACTATGAAAAATACGCTGCAGGAATCAACGAGCCTGCCAAGAAATATCGTGGAGAAATCCTCTTCGTGACGATTAATACTGATGAGGCTGATCACGAGAGAATTTTGGAGTTCTTCGGAATGAAGAAGGACGAGGTACCAGCCATGCGTATCATCAAGCTGGAACAGGACATGGCCAAGTACAAGCCTGATAATGCTGAGCTGAGCCCTGAGAATGTCTTGCAATTCGTCACCGACTTCTTTGACAACAAGCTAAAGAGGCATCTATTGACCGAAGATGTGCCTGAGGATTGGGACAAAAACCCTGTTAAGGTTTTGGTTGGTACCAATTTCCATGAGATTGCCTTTGATAAGACGAAGAATGTCCTGGTTGAGTTCTATGCACCATGGTGCGGACACTGCAAACAGCTCGTTCCAATCTACGAGCAGGTAGGTTTTTATTTAACCCCTCAACGTCGGGGTCCGTACATTGTACGGACCTCGATTCCTGCCAAATCCGCGCATTTCTTATACACGCATTTCCTATAGCCCCGCCGGCCGGTAGGAGAGTTTTGAGTTCCCGGCGTTGAGGGGTAAAAAAAAAGAAAAAAAAAATCAAGCAATTTCATTTTCTTTACGTTTAAATGTCTTTATTAAAATTAATTTGTTTTTTATAGCTTGGAGAAAAGTTCAAGGACAGCGCCGACATTGTGATTGCTAAGATGGACGCCACAGCCAACGAGCTGGATGAAATAAAAATCACCAGCTTTCCTACTATTACTCTGTACAAGAAGGAAACAAATGAGGTATGCATTTATCGACTTTAATTTTCAATTGATAAATATTTTACAAATATTTACTGGAATCTATAAATAATGAGTATGTCATATAATATTTTAATTCAATCTATAAGAAGTTATCCAATAAATATTCAATGAATTAATGGAATATTTTTCAGGCTGTTGAATACAACGGTGAGCGAACGCTTGAGGGTTTCATCAAGTTCATCGAGTCCGATGGAACGTACGGGCAAGCGGCAGAGGAAGCCCAAGAGGAGGACGAGGATGATGATGTGCCAAGAAAGGACGAGCTGTAAATCCGGGCGTACAGCAGAAGAATAGAAAATATCAAAAAAAAATCAAGAATTGCGTCCCTTTTCTCTTCGCTTTTTCGAATCAGCGATGAACCATCAATGCATTTTGTTTTGTCGATACAGCTCGCATGACATCTAATTATTAGAAGCCTAACAACGTGGCCCATTAATTCCTTGCCAAGCTTGTGAAATCGTCCTGTTATTCATGTCCATTTTCTGCAATAGGTTTTATAAAAGTCCTCCTTTTGTCTCGAATTAAGTTCTTATAATGAATTAATTCTTCCGGGGAGAATTCAACGTCAATTAATTAATTTCTTCACACTTCCAAATGAGATGAAGCTTTCCTCGATTCAGATCAGTCTAAATTTAGATTTATAGCAATTATTGTTTAATTATTATATCAATGAACATAATTGTCGTTGCTGCTTATTTAAGCTCCAGTTAAACGTCCATCTCAGACTCTAATACCATCAAGAATTCTTTCGAAAGAACAAAAACAACAAAACTACTATTCCGTAATGTCAACTTTTTATTTTTATAATAATAAGTTTATTCCTGTAGAAATAAAATTACTTAACTGGAATTTTAACTGTCAGTATAAGGTTCGAACAAAAATTATTTAGGATCCTTTGCAATTGAATTCGATTTTTATATTATAGGAATTGGAATTCCACTTGAGTTAATTTAACAATCAAAGTTTGGCATTATTTTTTACATTCATACAATCTCATTGCATTCCGAGGGACCTGGGAAGTGATGTTTGTGAAGAGTTTTTATAATTTGTTTAATATGTCCAATGACAAAACGTAAAATTACAATTATTTTATTTGCAACAAATATTTGAATAAAATTTATACAACGTAAACTAAAATGGTTGTTATGTGAGTGATAAATCCTGGCGAACTAGGAAGCAATTTGTGTGTATCCTAGTTTTATTTGACTGAATGATTCAGATACATATACTGTATCTGTAACGAGGCACATTATAACTCGAAATGTGAAGAAAGACCGATAAATATCTATCAATAAGTCTTTATTATATATTATTC
>JABSMT010045429.1:0-14072 GCA_018902335.1 Eumacrocentrus americanus
CGATAAAATTGTATATGATCTTTTTTATAGGAAATTGAATTCTCTACAATAAAGGTCATATGCAATTTTGCGCAATCTCTCATTGTTACCGAGATATAATGAATTTTGTTAAAAATTTCAATGAAATTCACTTTTTTATCGACTTATCTCTTTTTACCGCTTAACAACAGATATGTCCACCATTCGTTCCCAATCGCGAATAAAGACAACAGGCAAATCGGATAATTTCTCGTGGTGAGAAGCCAGAGCGACAGTCGTTCTATATACTTCGACTCGTGCAGAAGATAATTGACTTTGTTACATGGCGAACCGCGAACTTCCCCTGTGCGAAAAGCGGAACCCGTTGATTTGCCAATCGATAATCGATCGCGCTATACGACACAGAGTGGCGCGCGGAATCTCCTCGCTGTGCGGAGTAGCTCCGACGTGCAAACGGCGATTTGTTCGCCACCGTAAAGGACTGTCGACTCTAATTAGCAGTTCAGGCAAGAAGCTATAAAAAAATTAAAAAAAAAAAATGAACGAACAATCTGACTTGGCTGAAGTAGAAATTTTAAGAGAGACAAAAAGGAATAAAAATAAGTAAAACGAACTATACAGGAAGAAGATGTTTTTTTCATCCGAGCCTCTTTTTCCCAACTCGATGTCTCGGCTATTGTTCGCTCGGATGAGTCGCGCGCGAGCCGACGAGTTGGAAACTTCAGAGTCCACTCGAAAAAGAAAATGCATTCTCCCTGCTCGCGCATGTCAGGCGCCAGAAGTACAAAAGAAGATTTTTTTTTGTGTGTGCGCGTCATTGCGCTATAGTCAAGCGAAAAGGGGGAGACGAAGGAAAACTCGTGCAGCAGTATATATAAAGTATAGTAGTAGCATCAAAGTCTGTTCTGCAGTCTGACTTGCGAGTAGAGTATGTATAGAGGTCGACAAGGGGGTTGAGAATCGAGAGGACTGCTGTGAGTCGCGGGTGTAAGTGCTGTTTCATGTAGTAACGTCCCTCGCGCTGCCACCGTGCCTACATCGCACATGGGAAATGATTGCGCACGCGTTCGCATGTGTGCAAAAGCATGTATATATACACATATATGTATTAATATATTATATGTTTGTCAAAAGAGTCATCCCTTTTGCGTCATCTGAATCGCGCCAGATCAGACGGTATATGATGATACACCCAAGATATCCAAATCAAAATTGATTATATCTCGAGAACTATGCGAGATATCGCAAAATTGCATATGACCTTTTTTATAGAGAATTTAATTTTCTACAAAAAAGGTCTAATAAGATTTTGTCGTATCTCTCAAAATTATCGAGATATTTGTAAAAATGAAAGAGTGCGTCTAAAATTTTTTATAACTTTTCGAGTTATCTCGCTTTTACCGCTTCGCTGCTGCTTTCATGTCCGAACAGTGACTTCATATCATACTTCTACTAGTCCTATTCATCGTTGCAATGTCATCGTCTATATGCAAACGATCATTATTGCCGTCGTGAAACGCGCGCATTCCAATTTTCGACTGAGAGCGTCGCCGCGCTCTTTCATATCAACTCCCATTGCAGAGCGTCACGCGCGTATGAATGTTTCATCGATTCGTTTGCCAACGAGATGACGAGAGATGAGCGAAAGAGAGAGAGAGAATGAGAGAGTGATTACCGTGACGAAGGCACGCGGGAACTGATGGCTTGACGGGGGAGACACGATGACATGATTTATTCATGTCGACCGAAAATCCATCGTTTGCTTTTCTGATGCGCTTGTCGGTAGAGGATTAATATATGTGCATTGACAGAAACCAGACTCGGAACCAGAGTCATTTAATTTTAATTGACGGGTTTAGAGTTTTCATGAGCAGATCTCACCTCATAACGTGTAAAACATCTTTGGAGATCATGATAAACCGATCAAGATGCGAGTATCGTGGGTGGAAATAAAATCTATTGTTAAGCGGTGAAAGGAGATAAGTCGATAAAAAAGCGAATTTTGTTGAAATTTTTAACAAAGTTCATTATATCTCGGTAACAATGAGAGATTGCGCAAAATTGCATACGGCCTTTATTGTAGAGAATTCAATTTCCTATAAAAAAGATCATATACAATTTTATCGTATCTCGTGTAATTTGCGAGATATCTCGAAATATCTGGATGCACAATTTTTTACAGAGGAAAAACTTGTTGAAAACAAAATTGGATACAGCGTGGAAACTATGCGAGATACGATAAAAATGCATATAACCTTTTTTATAGAGAATTTATTTTCCTACAAAAAAGGTCTATAGTAATTTTGTCGTATGTCTCATAGTTGTTGAGATATTTCGAATAATAGAAATGTCTAAAATTTTTGATCAATTCTTGACATCTCCTTTTATCGCTAATTGGCAATCATGGTAATAGAAGGCTACCATTCCAAGAACTTCCGCAGCAAACTGACCAGGCGACGAATATATATATATATATTAAGTTAGAAGTTCTTGGCCAAGACTCGATTTACAGTCTCGAGAGTGGCGGCGATCCAACGATTCGTTGAAAGTTATTTAATTTCACGAATCACCGCCAAGTATATAGCTTCTCGATTTCCGCCGATCGATGGCATGAAGTCGTGCAGCGAAGAGTAAAAGCCTCAGCACAGTTGGTGTGCTGTCCCTTGACGAATGTTTTCAAGCGGTAAAGGTGGTCCGGAAGTTGCTACTATAGCTGTGAGGTCATCCGCCCCGGCTGTAACGTCGGATATTCGCGCGCGCGAGGTTCGGTGATAAGTGATCGCGGTTGCTAGAGCGAAACTCTAATTAATACCTCGCCGCTTCGTTTGAGTCCATGACATACGAGCCGGTGCGGACAGTGCGCTGGGCACAGAATTACGCCGGAAGTACATCGCGCGTCCTTTGCCTCTCGCGTCCGCTCGTTTGTTATCTACCGGTTGTAGTACAGTATTATACATGCATATATAGGGAGGTAGTGCGCAATAGTGTCCATCTGAAAGAGGTCTACATATACGTGTTATGTATCGGTGTGTATATAGTTCTCGTGAGCGTGCACCGATGTACTTGCGCTAGCTTCCAATCACGCAATTGGAAACGTTGAGAGACTCGATCGACTAATTCAAATACTTGTATATATGTATATGTATATAGACCCACTCAATTGCTTCATCGATTTCTTCGTGAGTCTTTCAAGGGTTGAAAATGCGAACTTCTATTTTATTCCCACGCAATATATACGATCGTGATTCAATGTTCGATATATATGTATATGTGTATATGTATAGGAAACTCTAACGAACTGTTCGTGCACCTTTGCCTCTTATTTAGAGACTATGTATACGTCGTCGTCTGCACGTCCGACGCGTAACGAGCCCACGATGTCGATGTTACCGACTGAGCAAACGTTTGCATTTTTCATCGACGATCCCCCAACGCCGCCGCCGCTTGCAGCGAGAGAGGACACTCGAAAAATTGTCGATGACTCTCGATCAACTTTTTTTCTCGTTTTTTTTTTCACATCGTTCTCTTTACCGCGGCTGCAGTGCGAACTAATTGAAGCTTCATTCCACGAGCTTGCGACCCTCACTGTATGAATGTGTATGTCTGCAACACTACAGTGTAGAACCTTGATTTTTGAATTTTTTTTTTTTTTTTAATTAAATGTGTATGAAATTTCTAAAACTATGCGAGATATGGCAATATTGCACAATTTTGTAGAGAATTTCAGTCTCTATAAAAATGGTCTTACTGTATTGTACAATTTTTTTACCGTTATATTGGAAATTGAAAAAAAAAAAATAATAATTTTAGAGCTTTTAATGTTGATAATGAATTATTTTGTTGATTCATATTGACTGCAAATGACGATAGTAGCTGTATTATTGGATCAAATTTCATTCAACAAGACATTTTTGGTTAGAAAATTTTCCTGCCTTTCCGAAAACCTACAAATAAGTTAATTTCAAATCACTACAGACCCTCCAGTTATGTGTGCACACAATCATTAATAATCAATGACAACAAAAGATTGCATCGATTTGTTTTTAAACAATATCTCGAGAAATATGCAAGATACGTGAAAAATGCATATAACCATTTTCATAGGGAATTAAATTTCATACAAAAAAGGTCTGATGCAATTTTGTCCTATCTCGCATACTTTCGGAGATATCTTGAAAAATTGAAATTTCCCAACTCTCTGAAATAGAGACATGTGCACACACAATTTATGTATACGCCGTCCTTGGTCGTGTTTTAGATCGAAATCTTGACGCGAATTATTAATTAAAATCATACTGTACAGGAGAGCTTTACCTCGAGCTTACGTAATACTTATGCAATCGCGAATCATATATACACAACGAGAGTCAAGAGAACCCTCTCCCGCCGTGAGTCTTCCCGGGCGCACGTTGGCCGATTACGCGCGCGGTATTGATTAAACCCCAACACTTGCTGGGGAGACCTCTGGTCCGCCGTACGCCCGCGAGCCTTCACAAGGGTCGTGCTGGCAATTAATATTATTTATCGACGTCTTAATCGGCCGGCCACATCTGACTATATAGCGTCGGCGGCTCTTGCTCTCTGCCTTCTGCTCTCCCGGACTATACGACTCTGCTTAAAGCAAAGGGCGAGAGTGTTCCGGATTCGCTCGATCTCGAGCACAGATAACCAGCCAACGCGATATTCGGCGCGCGCTAGCTCTAGCTACATCGCCCTCTCGCACATCTTATCAGGATCCCGATGAAAAACACAACTGATTTATCGCATCACGAAGGCAACTACTGCGCCAAGAACCCCATTGGATAACGTCTTCCTTCCCTACTCGCGTATATAATACGTTGGAATGTTTCCGCGCTTGTGTGGGCAATTGACAGGCATGAGTCTGCAGTAATGTTATATATATATACATATACAGAGATAGGCACCGGAAGCGTCTCCAACGAAGACAATCGACGTGGTATATAGATATATAATATAGTGCAACAACGATTTTTATATTTACTCGAGTGTAATTTATCATTCTTCTTACATAAATCACTTTGGGCAAAGGCGAGTGTTCGGTCGCAGAGGAACGACATTGCAGAGGGCGGAAAGAACTTCCCTTGAATCGACTCACGCCGGAACTTTCTTTTTCCCTTATCACGATGAACCATTTATGGAATGGCTGCTCGAATTTTGCCACTGCCGCTTGGCAACAGACCAGCGGCGAATATATGAACGGAAAACATATATAAATCCAGCTCGAGTCCATACGCTGATTAAAAACGACGCATATAGGATAAATATGATCACGTGACTCATTTTTTTCCTCTCAATGCCGCTTACTTGCACGAGTAAATGGACTAACGATCACTGGACTACTTGTTTGCTGCAGAGCCATTTATATACGTGAGGATGAGAAATCCAACTAATCCAATGGAAGCTAAAATGTATACACAGGAGGATGTCATTCCCCTGACGTTTGAAACTTCGAATTCGATATAATATACAACTGCAGTAATAAATGCACTCCTTGGGACGAAAAAATGCTGAGAAATGTCATAGAAGAAGAAGAAGAAGAAGATAAAAAGTTTTGGCATGAGATAGCGCAGGGACGCGAATGAAAACGATACTCGTTAAATGTGATTATATACTAGGGAAAGTAGGAAAGAGGGAAGAAGCTTTAGAGGAACTCGATGAAGACTCCGAAGAGGAGGACTCATTAGCGAGCAGTGGTGATGGTATAAACCGAAGCGCGTAGTTATAGTGGGCACTTTCAAGTCTCTTTCGAAATTGACCGGACTTGGATGTAAACTCTCTTCAGTTGCTGGGACGATCGACAAAGTCTCGGGCAAAACGCGGGGCACCCGCAGGCAAGTTGCTATATACGATCGGAAAGTGAGAGGAAAGATATAGATGAGAGAAACTGGTATATAAGGTATAGGTATGTATATATATCGTAGTACCTATCTTCTGCGAAACTCGTTATCGTTCAGCAGCCGATCGGTGCAGCCCTGAGGACTTGTTCCAATACGACGAGTGTATAACCCAACCTCTACACTTTCCGGTTACGAGGAGCGCCCACTTGTACAAGCTAAACTTGAAATTGAAATATTAATTAGACGAGCTGTTAAGGAAGTAGTTGTGCCATAGTATTCGTTGATGACGATAAAAACCAAGCGATAACGAAGCTCGAGTGGCGAGTAACGAGGGCTCCGCGATATTATAGAAGGGTTGGATGAGCGTGA
The DNA here is from genome assembly GCA_018902335.1 of Eumacrocentrus americanus. Lineage (NCBI taxonomy): Eukaryota > Metazoa > Arthropoda > Insecta > Hymenoptera > Braconidae > Eumacrocentrus > Eumacrocentrus americanus. The sequence goes on from JABSMT010045429.1 coordinate 6,207, forward strand.
AATTATTGAAAAAATATTATCGATTTAGATGGAACGAGAGTAGCGCGAGAGGTGAAAAGGTAATGTACGAGCTCATTGAGAGAATAATAAAACGATGATGAGAGGCATACCGCAGAATCCGACGAATACTTTGATGCCGGCATTGATCTCAAACGCGCGCGGGCGATGCGCCAATTCGCCAGTTTGAATTCGACTGCAATGCCGGAAACTAGTATTTTCATTTCCGCCAATGTGGCCAATTCGTGACGATTGGCTTTGACCAAATACGTATAAGCCTTATATGTCGGTTCTGGTTGGAAATTGTTAATGGGATATAATTGATTTTGTTATGAAGCGGGTTGTACTTCGAAAACTATCTGAAATTCGGGAAAAGTACATAGGATCAATTTTGTAGAGGATTTAATTTACTATGAAAAAGATCTGATGTAATTTTTTCGTATTTCGTAGGGTTTTGGAGATATCTACAATAATTTAACTACACGTCGGTGATTGAATTTGGGAAAAAATGTTTCACTGCAAAAGACTTCATAAAATTCATTATATCTCAAAAAGTAGGGCATATACGACAAAATTACCCATTACCAATCTTGTAGAGAATTTAATTCCCTACAAAAAAGATCTGATGCAATTTTATCGCATCTCGTACAGTTTTCGAGATATCTGAGAAAATACAACAATCTAAATTTTACATCATTTTTTTTTGGACCGACAAAATTCGAGTGTCCTTATTAGGGTGCAGCCTAAGTCCTCAAACTGACTCGGCTCTTTAGCTTTGGCAGGCGAACTCGCAATTAGCAATAGTGCGCTCAACTTGGCCTGCTTAATTAAGCTCTGGCTTCGACTCTCGTAGTAGTCTCGGAATCGAGGACTGGTTGACTCTGGTTAGGCTCGGACTGTGAGCAACCCCGGGTCGTTTGGATGCGGTTGAGAGAGTGCTGTGGCATCCAGCCGCGCGTTATTCCCTCCCACTATCTTCTCGCTGTCCTCTTTGCTCCTTGACTAGTGAGCGACCACACGATAATTAGTTATCAAATGCTTGTATACCTTGATTGAGATCACGCAAAACAAAGTCGAATAAATCTTCACAAGTAAACATAGAAATAAAGTAATATCTATTCTGGATGATAAGCACAGAGTCTTTTGCTATAAAGGAGTTATATTGAGCCGGAGACTCCAACTCCTCGGCGTCAACTCGGAAGGACGTGTAATTTCCTGGCGGTAAAGTAGATTCACACCACCCACTCCACCTTCTCTCTGCCACAAGGTTGAATTTACCCTCGACAGAAGCACGACGTTGAGTGTCTGTTTTCGTAGCTGCGCTTTATTCGTCTCTCTGTTGATGATACAGACTTTCTGACACCAGCAGAGATATATATAATGTATATAGATAGTGATGAACCCTACACCTACATCATCGGACAAATCTAGATCATGTGTAAGAGTAAGAAAGAAAAAATTATGAGTAACTGCCGCTTAGATCCCCAGTTAACCTATCCAACTAATCAACCTAATTCCCAACTTGTAAAACACACAAGCTGGTCGACCGTCGTGCTAACGAGGTTATCCCTTGTTAGCCATCGAACCCTACTTCCAAGCGAACGAGAGAAATTCGACCAGTTACAAAAAAACAGAGCACAACCTCTCGACATCAGACGACTTACTGATGTGCGCTATAACGGTTACATTGTCCTCGGTCTTTTTTGCAACGAAAAATAAAACATCAACCACATCTATTCATCAAGTTAATTGAAGCACTCTCCTCGTTTGCGATCACGAGCAAATAGTCCAAGCTCATATTTGTATATATATATATACAAGTACATGTATGCGGACAAAAGTGGTGAATTGACACACAAAAAGTTGAGCAAATTTATAACAGAGTGTGACCTGAAGCCATGAAAACTCGCGGTGATCGATTTGCCTCGCGCCAAATCTGAGTTTTGCCCAACAAACTCGCTAATGGACATGGAAGCCGGAATAAAAGAAACCATCTCGATCAATATTCATCATATATACGATATATTTTCAGTACTGTGATGTATACTAATTTATTTGATAAGAAGAAATTTTTGCTGATGTCGTCGTACACTGCAGCGGGAATTATTTTCAGAAAAAAGAAATAATAATACGAAGGACGTCCAGAGCGACGATCTACGAGAATATCTGCACAATTGTGTGAGGAAAAGCGTGCAGGCGTCGGCACTTTGGCATGCCCCGAGGATAAATCTCTTCGTTGCATTTTTTTTCTGCCATCCCCTTTGCTCGTTTCCATTCTTATCCTATACCTTTTCAAAGGCAAAGTATCTGATGCTGTTGCGAGAAGAGCCGATAATTCTGAAGTGAATAGATTACTAAAATTATATATAACAAAGAAATATCTATTCATTTTTCTTCGATACTTACTATATATATCGTTGCTTCAAAAAATGCAATGTCATCATGTCATTTATAGCGACAGCGCAAACGATCATTGGAGATCAAATGCACAAGATCATAATGGAAGACCAGGATACGGTGTCTAGTATCAGAGAGTGACATAGCGTATCGCACAAAAGGGTTGCCTCGGGAGAATCTTCTCTCGAGATTATCCCCGAGGAGAAGTTGGACATTTGCGCTGTTGCTAGGGAATCGGCTTACGTCGCATCGTGTAAATAGAACCCCTCGTGGAATCGAGAGTGAGCTCTGGCGCGGTCTCGAGTGTGGCGACCGCACGATTCGACCGCGGCACGAGAAACCGAATGGCGAACACAGTACGTGCTTCATTCCAACATCTCTCGTCGTTGGTGTCTTGGGAATTTCGATCGTACATGTTCTATCATTGCACCAATACAAGATACATATGTACATAACATTACATACCTTCCTCGACTTCCCATCAAAGAGAATGCGTTGTTCAGCCCCTTCAGGGGGGGTAGGGGTATTGGAATTTTAAAATGTTTAATTTACACTTCCATCAGGAGTTTTTCGGGTCGCTGAATGCGAATTGAAAGTCAGAATTTCGAAATCGCTGAATCCAAGATGGCAAATAGCGCATTTTTTTTTAACTTTTCGGTGTATTCATATGCGAAACAAAACAATCACATTAGTTTTAATCCAAAATGATGATCAAATTTCTATTCAAGACCTCAGAAAACATTGACCTATTGATTTTTCTGGGAATCGAACAAATTTTCAATTATTCCAAATGGACTAAATCTGTTGCTTTGAATTTAATCATTATGGCTTCCTATGTCGCAAGAACTACTGCCAAATACCTTAAATACCAATTTTCACCCAAATCGGTAGGATAATCCACCAAATATCTAATTTTCAATTCCGTTGCAGAAATTGTGAAGCACCCTGTACATACATATATATTTTTTCTCTTTTATTTTTCTGCTGCATCAAGAACTTTTTCCACAAGCCCCAGGTAATTTTTCGGAGACGCACATCCGACGCCGGAAATGTGGGGATCGCAAACTCGGTAAAGCCACGAAGAAGTCGTTTCCTCTGGGGGTAAAGCCTGAAATCAGCTTACACCAATAGGCGACCGGACATAAAGGCCCAAGTACAGTCTTCAGGTGTATGAGACTTACTCTGACTTTCTCGTTTTCTATCTCCCTCGTGTCTTATAAAACCACAATGGCGCCTTGGCTATACACTCATTCTCTTCCTTCAGCATTAAGAAAGAGTGTAGAAAAGTCTTTTGGTATATAGTAGTAGTAGTAGTAGTAGTATAGTCGTAGTACAGTCTAGAGGAAACTGGGTTGCGAGAGACGGGGCTGCTACTGCAGCAGTGCCGCGGTGTACAAAAGAGGTAAAACAAGAAAGATCGAAAGACAGAAATGGGTAAGGTTAGAGGGAGGAAAAACGAATGAGAAGGCTGCTGCTGGCCTGACCCAACGGCTCTTCGCTACTGCAGTTGGTGGAGTAGATGGCGCGCCGACGTGTATGTGCAGCCATCAGTAGCGTGGTGCAGCACGTAGTAGCCGTGGCACTATATACGGACGTGCGCGCCTCTACGACACATTCGTGGAATACAGAGTCACAAAGGAAAGTAGAAGACGAAGAAGGCGGAAAAGGAGGAGGAGGTGGAGGCCAAGGGATTGTCGAGAAGATTTATTGAGGAGTCGAGAAGTTGCCGACTGGCGGCGCCAAGGCTCCTGATGCAGCCACCAAGAAGGCGTCGGCAAACTCGGACCTGAGAGAGAGATAATGCTATAGGATTAACCGTCCCGGAGATAAGGATTTCAGGCGTCCCGATAAAGCCTGACCCTGGGCCACGACCATCCATCCACCAGTCTGCCGCCAAGGAAATGTGTGCACCAATCACTGTCACTTCCTGCCACGTCAAAGATAATTAACGGTTAGCAGCTTCTCTTAGGACTCTGAAGTGATGTCAAGAGCAACTTACGGATCAGCTCAGAATATTTCAGTCCTTATCGAGGGTCCTTATATAGATGATAACGGACACGTTTTACCATCATGAAGCTTGGTCCAATTAATCAAGAAGACATCTCTAAGAGAGATTTCAGGCTAATTTCCCTGAGCGGATTACAAATTGCAAATTGATCGACCTGAAAACAAAAAACAAATAGACCGAAACCATCAGTTTTACAGTAGTGAGATGGGGACGAAAGTTTTTCGATCAATTTCATCTTCAGAATCTCTTAATTTCAAGGAGGCAAAGTTTCGACACAAAGTCCCAGAATTTCTGTTGTAGACTTTGACTGGTTTGAAAAAGAGACGGAGAAAGTGTATAAAATAAGAAAAATTGAAATCACAAGTTCGCGTGCATGCAAGCGAGAGTTGGAAAGGGACAAGAGAGATCTGATGGAGAAGGGGGCAATTCTCTTGGCAATTTAGCCTGGCGTAATACCAAGCTCCCGACGCTGCTGAGAGAGATCTCCCAAGAGAAAGAGAGAGCGAGACGACCAGTCGATTCAACTAATTCAAGTTGCTTAGCACGACCCAGCGACTCTCTCCTTCTCTCACTATCTCTCTATACCTTTGCGTCTTTGGCGTCGCCGTCTCAGAGGCGTTTGTACGTGCGGTATAACTCTGGTGGTAGTCTTCACGCTCTCTGTACAATCTCACTGATAGTAGAGAGACGACAAGGTGCACACGCTGTTGTTTCGTATTATCCTGTATAGAGCTGTGGGACCTTCGTGAGTCCATGGAGGGCCACGAAGTGCGGCGCGCTTCTATATCCGTTACCGACGACACTGTATCGTTATAACTTGAATAAAGTTGTCGACTTGGAACCTTCCCCCAAGCATCACATTGGCTGCACACCGATAGAGTCCAGAGACTAGAGAGTAGATATATATATATGTATAAAGTGTATCGTTCCTCCTCTCTTCCTTAACGTATAGCTAGAGAGACCGATATAACTCCTTCTCAAATCGAGTTAGTGTTTCTTGCGATTTAATTGGCCGCCCGCTGCCTCGAATCGCTGCCTCGGAGTTAGTCTGAGCTTCGTATCCCCTTTGATGTAGCGCGCTCTTCCGTGCGACTAAATTACTATCGCAAGAATCCTGTGCTCGGTAACGAAAAGCTCCACGTTCAGTTCTTGGATATTCCTTTGTATTTTCTTTAATATTGCTCAACAACTTTTTTATCAATTAGTCCAGGGGTTCCTTGAACCCATGTGAAATTATCTTGTAGCGTTATATATTTGTTTTAAAAAGTGCATCTGTGGAAGAATAATGGACGGAAATAGAATTCTTATTAAATTAATTAAATTTGTTTCTGAGAAATAAATAATAATTTCTAGAGGTAATTATTTCTAATCATTAAATGAATTTTCGCAAATGAAGAGTACTTTTTAATTTTTGTCGTCTATATAATTATTTTTTCTTTAAGGCAAGCAAATCAAGAAAGTACTAGGAAACAGGAACAGCCAGAATATCTTTAGGACGGAAGTAGAAAGAAGATGGCGTGGATGGACAGTGATATACACAGATGGGTCCAAGGTCAAAGGAAGTATTGTAGTAAGCCTATAAATGCGCTTCGTGAACACGTCTATGTTCTCTGCTCATAGCTTCTCTACGGCTCTCTGCTGCAAGCTAGCGACCGAGCCGGCGCTCTCGTTCTTCCTTTCCCAGCTACCGCGCATGCACTCAGAACATCCGTTTACTTCTCAAGGTCTAGTGAGAAGAGGGGATCGAGCGTCGAGAAACGTGCCCGTTACATAGTTTAGTGATTCTCGTATTGTTCGCGAACAATCGTACATCGGAACTGTTTTATATAATAGTATAGATGAATATTTTTTTTCTCTCAGAAGCATCTAACAATATGGCTCGACTTGGAGCAGGCCTCTTGATGATTGTCCTTATGTACAATTATCAAGTGTCAGCTTTTATTCCAACATTATTTATGAGTGTTGACGAAATGGGAAAATTCGTTACAACAATAAGCGATGCCGTCGTGAAAGACTCAACAGATAAGTGTACATTTGCGCCGAAACTACGAAATGTAACTGTATCACTAAACATCATCGTTAAAATCTACACTGAAATAGGTGAATTAAACGTACATTCATACAACGATTTGCAATCAACCTACAAATTTGAAAGGTCGCGGTGGAAATTGAGCGATTACTTTAACAATGTCGATTTTTTGTATGACTCGTATGTGAGTTATTCCAAGTCCTTTTGTGCATACGCTAACGAGACGATTAGCAGCTACATTGAAGGAGCACTGTCTGACGACATTGGTGATCTGCAAGATAGGCACGATAACTTATACACGTTCGTCATCCCTACGGGAAAATTTCAACCAAATATAAGTCTTCTGTTTGAATGGAAAGAATTTGTCCAGGTAAATTTATCAAGCCAATATCAAATCAAAAGTGAATTGAAAGTACATTAGAGTTAAATAGCTCGAATTTTAGGTTAAACGTCCCTCTCACTCTTCTGCGACTCAGAAGGCATTGTTGCCTGGTTGTGCATTCTAAAGACCTCCTTGTAAATGATATTGTGAGGCTTGTAACTTTTAGGTACATAATTAATAGTGACTTTTTGGGTCGTTTTCCGGTATCAGATCGAATTTTTAGAAACATCGAGAATTTTCTACAAATTATGAAAGTAATCCGAACAAATTTCTAGATGTTCCAAATGCAAAATTTCGTGCCAACTATGGTGGTTTCGGGAATGCATAACCCGGGCAACGCCGGCGACTATTGCTCTTATATCATATGTATCTATGATTACAGAACTCTTATCCCAAAATCTGCAATTATGATCTTTCACTTCATCAATGGATTTCTAATATCTATGGCCTCGTCGTTGAGAGTGAATTGAAAAAATTTATCATTACTACCTTCGCACATGGGTTACTTCCGCACTACAAACTAAAGAGTATGTCAAAGAGTTTTGAACCATACTTGAAGACAACAATTTCCAAAAAAAAAAATTACTATTTACTTTAAATGTGATACCGAACGATTAATACGTTTTTCAGATTATGTCGAACCAAAAGATATAAGCGAGATTCAAGCAGAGTTTATGAAGAAGTTTCAACTTTATATTCAGACATGGAAGTACATAATTTCTAACGACGTTCCAAGGGATGTTCGTCGCTGTGATGCTGAGATTCCGAAACAGGGTAGGCATACATACAGCCATCAAACTTCTTCGATACCCTTTAACGATCTCTTTCTAATAGGTGAAACGTATCTTGAACTTACTAAACTCTTTCAAACGATCATTGTCTTGGAGAAAAATCTGAAGTTCAACTCATGCAGGGGCTCATGTACCGATATACAAAGTAGCCGTCTCACAGATGGTACTGAAGTCGAGGGACTTGATGGTAAGTTCTTCAAGCGATCCTGTCAAGGTCAAATCACTGATTGCATTGATGACACTTCAAACATGGAAATCTGCT
>JABSMT010045430.1:0-26285 GCA_018902335.1 Eumacrocentrus americanus
TATATAAAATCATTTCTTTCAAGTTCTTACAACATGCCCAAACAAGGGGTAAAAAGACTAGACACATAATAAAAAAAAGTTCACACCATTACTATGTAATAAATATCTGGCAATACGAAAAATTGTATACTGTTTCGCTGAATGTTTTTCTCTATGAATATGAATACTGCTTTCATTCTTTAAAATTTAATTACTCTTTTTTATCAATAACTTTCAAAAAATTCCTTTTAGTAAAGATAATGTTTTCTGAAAGTTGTTTGAGCGGTTTGTGCTGCATTGATTGAGCTTGCATAAAAGCGCTGACAAAGCCTCTCAACGTCTAAAAGCATACCTATTGACAATTTCTGTATATAAATACTTAATTAAACTGTTTCATAAAAATTTTTAAATAAGACGACAACGTTAAATTCAGTCTAAATTTAGTATTTTAATTACTGCTGTATATTAGTATTTTTAGACGAATAATTAATTAAACGAATAATTAATTAATTGGATTCGTAATTTTGAAATTTTGTAAGTACATCATTATCTCTTTATTGTAAGTCCATCAATATTTTATTTTCAAATTTTAATTGATTAGTAATTTGGATAGTTAATAATTTTTGTGAGTTTTTTCGCGAACATTTATACATATTGGCCGAAATAATACATAGGTAGTCAAGATTATTTAACATTTACAATAACACAAACGTTATATCGTCTACTTACTCTCTTCAACTGACGATATTAAACTTAAAGAATCCCTATACTTGTTTTATAATTTCTGTGAAGATTCGTCTAACAATCCTAATATTTAGATTTCTTTTTTGTCCCTCTCTCTCATGACTTATTGCAACACGAAATGTTGTTGGTCCCTCTACTCTTTAGCTTTATCTTGAGATAAACTTATTCTCACAGGAGCTACAAAGGATTAGTTGTGTTTTCTAACGTAAGATGAATTTGTAAATTATAAGATCAAATCAACAATCAGCATTAATCAAAACCAAACTGTTATTGTACTATCGTCTAGAATAACTAAATACAGACTATATCAACGTGCAAGACGATCACCTTACTTTGCTTGGAAAAATAAATAAATAATAGTAAAATATGAATGTATTTATCGTTTTGCTCAAGCACATTAGACAAACGTGCAAAGTGTACTACAGAATAAAAACATCTAAGTGATGCATCATGCCTCATTTTTTCATTTATAAATGTAAATAAAAAGATAAATCATGCATTGTATATATACTAATTATTAATGTAAGTTGGAAAAAGAAAGCTTGTGTTTAATTTATTTGTAATTAATTCTACCATAATCCAAGGTCTGAAGACAACTCCCGTTTGCCTAGAATAAACTTATTTGTCATTTTTTTTCTTCAATACAAAATAGAATCGGTGGAGGAGAGGCCCGACTATTTACAGGGCAACACTGTTCTTCTCTAAATATTATAGTACTTAAATTAAATATGATCATAGGTCGTACCCAGCTTGCCTTGGGTCATGACTTGACAGGGCATGTTGGAGTATTCGGGGCTCCAGGGCTAGATAAATTGCACATAGGCCGACCAACACCGCAGCTGCCACGCTCATCCAACAAATGCAGCTTGGGGCTCTACCACTAGTCTTCATCCTGTTAGGCTTGCATGCGGCCCCTAGGGGACAGCTTTTCCCACTCGATGGGGCCAATTGTACAGAACTGTGCTCTGCTATATACCACGTAAAAATTACATATGCTTGCCATGAGTACTCTAATGTTCATTAAACAAGACTATTAAACGACAGGAAATAAAAGAAGACAAAATAATGAGCATTATTTATTTAGAGCTCCAATACTAGGGAATGAAATACAATGAAAAATTAGCAGAGAAGTTGTTGTATACGTCGCAAAAAAGTGCAGAGCATTTGGATGACAGAGCTGATAAGTATTTTGTTGTTGTTGTTGTTGTTTTTTTTTTTGTGAATGGCTCTCCGCCGCATATTTCATTAATTCCCCCATGAATAATAATGGCTCATGATCGCCGTAAACGCACCAAGAATGGAAGCTGGCCGGATGAAGTAAATAAATAAAAATGTTTGCACGAATATAATCCAAACTATTGTAGCCCTTGATTTCTTGAATCTTTAAATATTGATGAATTATCTTTGTTACCTAGAGGCGAAACCTGACCAGAACAACGATCTCTCGTGACAAGCTTTGTTTTTCTTTATTACCGAAGTACCTTATAACGAAAGTAAAGTGCTCTCCCTTGTTCTTTTTCCTTTTCTTCACATGCAAAAATCCAAAAAGCCATGCAAAACACTAACAAAGCCCCCAGAATATCATGCACAGTATATATTTTATATTCCTCAGAATGTTTGAGGAAATAGGCTAAAATAGAAATAAAGTAAAAAGGAGTGAAGAAAGAGTGGAAAAAATTAAGTGGGGAAGCAGCGGGTTTTTTTTTAAACATAGAAGCTTCTCTCTTACTGGTGAGAGATGATGATTATTGTGTTCGAGGGTTGTTGTCAGGAATTGTTCTGAGGAATCGGTTGAGTCTTTTAGCAGGATATTTATATCGTTTTACTTAGAACTGTTAGCTGTGAGTGAGGTACCTTGGTCATCTTCCAAAGGGGAGAGCTCCGCCCCCTCATGCAGGGCAACGTCTGATCCGCTAGAGCTGCCAAGTGTTCGCCTCTTGCTCAATGATCGTCTTCTTGGTCGTGGCGAGCCCTCACTATCGCTGTCACTTGGCAAGTCGTGCCTGGAATCGCCATTCTTAGCGAAACCAGCTTCACCCGAGCCCGGAGAAGTGTCCAGGGAGAACTGAGCCTGGTCCCAGTTATCCTGGTCCTCTCGAGACCTCGTCGACGACTCCCAGGAGCTCTTCGTGCTGATAGACCTCACTGTTTCCTTGACTATTGTACCAGAAGCATTCTCCTCAATAATTCTGTCATCTTTTGATCTAGACGGCATTCTTTCGCTTACTACAGTCGTGGAGGTTTCGACAATGTAATTACTGGAATTAACCAAGTCCTGCAGCTTTGCAGAGTCCATTGAATTGTCTTCAAGAGCTCGAGACAAGTCACGGGTGTCCAGCAGCTTCTCCACTTTATCTGGATTGATATCCTCTGACAGAATTGTTGTCACAGTCTTTGAGTAAACGACTTCGTTCGTCTGCTCCGAAGGCAACGAGTAAGAGACCATGGTGAACGTTTGGAGACCATCATCTTGTAGTCTAGGTTCTGCTATTGACGTAACGATGGAGTCCTCCACTTTGGTGGCTATGGACTCTGCCACTCTAGTCACGACTTTCTCTGTCTTGGTTTCCTTGACTTTGACTGGTATTCTGCTGCTCTTCTGACTCGATTCTTCTACGCTCAAGTCAGGTGAAATGGATGACCGAGTCTTCTGTGACAATCTGCTTGGCTCTGGGATCTTTGATTTTGGACTCTTGGACTTGGATTGATGTTGATGATGATGACTTGGACTGCCATCGAGCTCGAGGGTGAGCTCGTTTTTGTTGGCAGGCGATGACGACTTGGCGGAGTGACGTGGGGCAGGGACGGGTTGCTTTGTCGGAGCAGAAGTAACATGCCTCTCTACAGTCCCATCAATCTCAACCGAATCATGCCCTGACCCATCCAAAAGGACACGGACAAGAACAGGAACAAGGGCATAAAGCACATTGATACACACTAAATAAATCTCAACTTTCCAGCCCAGCTGTAAATATTAGTTTTTATACTTTGTCTCATTTTGTTCGCTCTTTCTCTCTAGTTTTTTTTTCGTCTCTTTGTCTTTTATCTGACGTCGAGATTACAATGAACTGAGAGTGGGATCAGCCTCCATCAGTTGACTTAGAGTTATGGGTTTTTAGTTGGTATCAATATTGCATTAGTTATTATTTTTTTTATAGAAGAAAAATAAAACACTGATTGAACGGTGTCTAAACTGATTGAATGCACTTCACTGAAAGTCACGCCTTTGACACTCTTATATAATCTATATCTTTGAAGAGAATTAATGGAGAGGAAAAAATTGGCGTTACTGATGCAATGGTCTTGTATTTGTTAGTTTGCCGTTCAATGAAGCGCACTCGTAAAGTATTAGTCAGTGTGGTATAAGCGTCAGCAAGTGCTAACTATGGAAGATAAAGCTAAATATAACTGAGGGTACCAAAAGAGTTAAAATTACTCTAACGTACTGATTTCTTCGGCTATTTTCAGCTGGTATTATACAATTATATAAATCATTTCTTTTGAATATTGCGACATTGATTGTTAATAATGTATGGATAAACTTAGTTACCTGACTTTCCTGCTGCTAGGGCCTGGTCTGCAAGAGTTTGGGCACGTTTGGCTGCTTCCTCGGTCACATCTGCAAGAACCCACCAAGAGACCATATGAGTTTTAAACAGATTCAATACACATTGAACATTTAAAGCAGTGATTTGTAACAATGGTGATTAGGATGAAGTGATGAGATGTTCCCTGGCCATACTCTTTGGTTCACATGCTTCGCTAGACCGTGGCTCTCCTGTTAATTAAATTATTGATATTATTTACTGCACGGTAATAATAAAACTCGTGATTCTTTATTGGCTCTTTCTATCTTTTTTATTATTTTTTTTTTGCTTTATTGTGTTTTAGATTATGGAGAAAAGAGGTTTGTGGACATGGGGGGGAAACAGAAATGAAAAAGAGGAGAAAATGATAATTACTTTTGTGATTCCACAGACACCACAGAGCAGTGTTTGTAAAAGCTCTCTGCGAAAAAAAATTCTTTTATATAAATGGGGGATAAAAACCTGAAAACATGCATTTGAACTCAACTAGAACCGAACGAAAAATAATTGTTAGATCGCATAAAAGATGGCAAAATCAATTATAACAGTGTTATGTTTGGTTCTTGAATGGGTATATAGTCTCGCTTCAGATAAATCATTAGTAGACACACATTCGAATTGCAAAGCGAGAAATCTTCACAAGACATAATTTTTGTCCCTTACAATTTTTCTCACTTTGCAGTCCAACAGGTCTTCCCAATTTTACGTGGACTTTGGTGTCTTTGTTAGAAGATCTTGGTTACGTAGTCAGCGACATTAATTAATTAATTAAAAATTATATTCAATGAGAGTTTGTGGTGCATGATGTTTGGCTATTATAATTCTTTCCACTTTGCTCACGGTGGTGGAGTAATAAAGGTATAAAAATAAATATCTTTAATGGGTTAAAAATTATATAAAAGCATTAAACAACTTAACGGAAATTAGGTTCTCATGTTACACACAGCTGGTATGTAATATAATATGTATATATAACACAATCAATCATTGTTTGAAGGTACCTTTAATGCTACCGAGCTCGTCGGGGCTGGGTGGCGGGGTCGCCGCTGCCGTCCTCACAGACTTTGTTACGACTGTGGTGACGGATTGCCGTCCGCGAGGCTCAAGGTGCCCTAATTTACTCAAAACATCCCCCTCATCTAGTCTCTCCCTTGACGAAGACGTTTCCTTAACTCTGACTACCCTAACTTCCTTCACTATTTCCATTGTCGGACTGATTTTTTGTGGAATGCGCGATCCTGACATTACTCTCGAATCGGAACCCCTTGGACTAGTTTCCCTAGCTACTCTGTCTACAGGACCAAATGATTCTAACGTAACATCTGACTCTTCTCTCTGTTTCGTATGAGAATCGGTCTCGCGGAGCGGGGAAGATACGTCGTAACTGCCGGATGCATGTGAATCTCTTGATCCATGCTTTGTGTCTTCCCAGAACTTCTCCGTTGCGTCTTTAATATTTTCTGTTGCATGATCAACTTCCTTGGCTATTTTGTGCGATGCACTTTTTGCACCTTTGACTATGCTCGAGATTACACCCTTGGATTTTCCTTTGTTTGACTTGGATTTGTCTGGTGAAACTCCACGCTCGAGAGTACTACGTACAGACCCTGCTTCTGAGGATAAAGAGTCATCAGAGACGATGAGTTCAGGCGACGATGGTTTCGATGGTGATTTTTTCTGGAATAGTGAACTGTCTGCACCATGGTGAACAGCTCGCTCGAGGTCTGCAGTCATCTGCTGTCTGAGAGTCTCTTCTTCATCGAGAAGATCTGCCATAGTTTTATCTTTGACGTCTATCGTTGACTTTGCTGCTTCTTCAGCTTCGCGTCGAGCACGTTCCTCTTCTTCTTTTGCTTCTTCCTTAGTTTCATCCCAGAATTCTTTAACTTCCTCTGACACTTCTTCAACAGCGTGCTTGGCGCCCTTGATGATTCCTGAGAAGAAACCTCCAGTCTTCTCCTTGGCTTTTTTCGATTCTTTCTCTATCGCGTCAACGTCCTTGTTCACCTCCTGCGTTACAGTTTGTTTTACTTTTTGTACATCTTTCTCTACTTTCTTCCCTTTTTTCGTTACATCGGAAACTTTGTCCTTAACTTTCTTCTCTTCTTTCTTGACATCCTGCTCTGTGTCGCTCACAAATTCCTTGAAATCATCAACAACTTCATCTGCTGTTTGTTTGTCTCCTTTCAGGATTCCAAAAAACATAACGCCGCCCTTGTCTTTGATCTTCTTTACTTCTTTCGTTGCCTTTTCCTTCGTTGCTTCAGTTGAATCGGCAACTGCTCCAGCTGCTCTAGTTATTTTATCTTTCACCAGCTTAGTGTCTTCTTTGATTTCTTTGTGAATAGCAACCTTAGCTTTTTCTATATCGTCACCAACCTTTTTAGTTGCGTCTTTGGCGACCTGCGTCGTTATTTCGGCACCTTTAACAATTTTCTGTTCGGTCATCTTGGAAGCTTCCACTACAGCGTCTTTTCCTGATGTCAACTTCTCCTTTGCCTGATCCTTCGCAGCCTTGGCGCCATCAGCAACGTCTTTTGCCGTGTCCGATATCTTTTCTGATACTTTATCCTTCGCTGTCTGGATATCAACTGTCACTTTGTCCTTTGCATCCTTGGCGGTCCGTGCAGCCTCTTCAGCTGCGCGTTTCGCTCGTTCTTCTTCCTCCCTTGCTTCTTCCTTCGTCTCGTCCCAGAACTCCTTGACATCCTCGGACACTTCATCAACTGTATGTTTAGCGCCTTTAATGATACCGGACAGGAAACCTGAACCTTTCTCCTTGACCTTCTTTGCCTCCTTCTCTACTTTCTGTTTAGCAGCATCAGCCGAGTCAGCGACTGCCTTCACATCTTTCTTCGTTTCATCGACGACTGCTTTCTTGGTTTTTTCGACATCTTTCTTTATTTTCTGTACAGCATCTGTCGTTGTTTTTGCCGCCTTTTCAGTTTCTTTAACTATCTTTTCCTCTCCTGCTTTAACGACGCCAACAACAGTCTCTTTACCAGCAGTCAATTTGTCCTTTGCTTGATCTTTCGCAGCATTTACACCGTCAGCGACGGCTTTTGTCGCATCAGAGATCTCCTCAACCGATTTAACTTGTGCACTGTGGATATCATCCTTTAGACTCTTCGCAAGATCTTCAGCAGCTCGATCAGCTCGGGCCTTTTCTTCTGACGCGTCTCGTTTGGCATCATCGAGGAATCCCTTCAGATCACCAGTCACTTTATCGGTTGATTGTTTAGCTCCCTTGAGGATGCCGAAGAACATACCACTGTCCTTTTCCTTTGCTTTCTTCGCCTCTTTCTCGACTTTGTGTTTCGCTTTTGCTGCATCCTCTGCAACCTTCAGCGCTGCATCTTCCGCTGTTTTAGTCACCGCTTCAATATCTTTGGAGATTTTTTCTTCAGTTGCTTTTACAGTGTCCGCTACAGCTTGTTTACCAACACTAATTTTTCCTTTCGCTTCATCTTTTACAGCTTTCGCTTTAGTTGCGACTGTAGAAACTTTCTCGTTTGTTTTTCCCTTCATTGCGTCGATTTCTTTCGCCGTTTTGTCTTTAGCATCACTAAGTGCTTTATCTGCTTCTTCAGCAGCTCGACGAGCACGCTCTTCTTCCTCTTTCGCTTCTTCTTTAGTCTCGTCCCAAAATTCTTTGACTTCCTCTGAAACTTCGTCGGCTGCATGCTTAGCACCTTTAATAATTCCTGAGAAGAATCCTGTGCTCTTTTCTTTGGCTTTTTTGGCTTCCTTCTCTGCTTTTTGTTTAGCGGCATTGACAGAGTCAGCGGCTGTTTTTGCTCCGTCGTTCACCTTTTCTTTAACTGCTTTGACGTCTTCTTCGACTTTTTTCTCTGTTGATTTTTTCGTATCCTCGATACCCTTAGCTACTATTTCTCTTGCATCCTTCGTAGTTTTAACTGCCTGCTGAGCTCCTTTGACTATTTTTTCTTCAGTAATTTTTGCGGTTTCCACGATGGCGTCTTTACCAGCTGTCAACTTGTCTTTTACCTCATGCTTAGCTACTGCCGCACCGTCAGCAATGTCTTTGGCTGTTTCAGATACTTTGTCGGATACTTTATCCTTTGCTTTCTGCATATCAGCTACTGTTTTATCCGTTACATTTTTTACGTCCTTTGCAATATCCTCAGCGGCTTGTTTAGCACGTTTTTCTTCCTCTTCAGCTTCTTTTTTAGTTTCGCCTACGAAATCTTTGATATCCTCTGCTACTTCGTCAGCTGCATTTTTAGCGCCTTTGAAAATTCCGGAGAAAAAGCCTTTACCCTTTTCTTTGGCTTTCTTCGCTTCTTTCGCTGCTTTATCTTTAGCTGTCTCTGCAGAATCGACTGCAGTTTCGGCTGCTCCAATTACTTTATCTTTAACTATCTTTGCGTCTTCTGTAAATTCCTTTTTAACGGCATCCTTAGTTTTGGCAGCGTCTTCACCGATCTTCTTTGCAGAATCTTGTATGGTGTCGGATGTTTTCATTGCGGCATCAGTAATTTTGTCTCCGGCAGCTTTGGTGGCATCAGCAATTGCCTCGCCAGTCGCTTTAGCTGAATCAGAAACTACTTGTTTGCCAGTGACTATCTTATCATGTACCTTGTCCTTTGCTTTTTCAGTATTATCGACGACTTTTTCCACACTCTCGGCGACTTTCTCGACGATGGTATCCTTTCCTGCTTTGACATCAGCAATTGCTTTATCCTTGACTTCTTTCACAGCTTTTGAAGCTTCTTCTGCGGCGCGTCGGGCATGTTCTTCTTCCTCTTTTTTGGTCTCATCCAAGAATTCTTGGATATCATCGGAAACTTCATCGACGGCATGCTTCGTTCCCTTAAAAATACCTGAGAAGAAGCCCTTGCCTTTTTCCTTAGCCTTTTTAGCATCCTTTTCAGCCTGTTGTTTAGCGGCATCGATAGAATCAGCAACGGTTTTAGCGCCATCGCTCATTTTTTCTTTAACATCCTTAACATCCTCTTTTACTTCTTTCACAGCAGCTTTTTTCGTTTCGTCGATGTCCTTGGTTATTTTCTGCGCTTTGTCGTCCACTGCTTTAGCTGTCTTTGATGCATCTTCCGCGATTTTCTCGCCAGCGGCGAGTGTTTTGTCTTTCAGAGATTTTACGTCCTGCTGTACTTTATCCTTAGCAGCCTTAGCACCATCAACGATGGTATCAGCTGCGTCAATTAATTTATCTTTGACGAGCTTTGTGTCTTCCTTAATTTCTTTACCGATTGCATCCTTCGTATTCTCAACATCTTCACCGACTTTCTTAGCAGTGTCCTTTGCAGCTTGAGATGTCTTGGTTGCTGCATCAGAAATTTTCTCACCAGCTGTCTTGGCTGCATCAGTAACTGCGTCTTGACCAGCTACAAGTTTTTCGTGCGCTTTATTCTTGGCCTTTTCAGCAGTATCTGCAACGCCTTTAGCCGTTTCAAAGACTTTCTCCTTGGCATCTTTAACAGCCTCGGCCGCTTCATTAGCAGCATGCTTGGCTCGTTCTTCCTCCTCTAATGCTTCCTTTTTCGTCTCATCAACGAAATCATTGACGTCTTCGGCTGCTTCATCAGCTGCATTCTTGACACCCTTAAAGATTCCTGAAAAGAATCCTTTTCCCTTCTCCTTGGCTTTTTTTGCTTCCTTCTCTGCTTTGTCTTTAGCTGTCTCAGCAGAGTCAACAACTGTTCCAGCTGCTCCAGTTACTGTTTCTTTGACAAGTTTTGCATCTTCTTTGATTTCCTTATCAACTTTTTTAGCTGTATCTTTAGCAACTTGAGATGTTTTTGTTGCTGCATCTGAAATTTTCTCGCCAGCAACTTTAGCAGCATCGGAGACAGCCTCATCAGTTGCTTTGGCTGCTTCTTTTCCAGCAGTTATTTTGTCGTGGACTTTTTCCGCGACTTTTCTCTCACCATCGATGAATTTCTGTATATCTTCTTTAACTTTTTCAACCACTTTGTCCTTCCCAACTTCTATATTGGCTATTGTTTTGTCTTTAGTGTCCTTGACAGCCGTTGCAGCATCCTCGGCAGCTTGACGAGCACGCTCTTCTTCCTTTTCGGCTTCCTTTTTGGTTTCATCTACGAAATCTTTGACATCCTCAGCGACTTCGTCAGCTGCGTGTTTAACACCCTTAAAGATTCCAGAAAAGAAGCCTTTGCCCTTTTCTTTAGCCTTCTTGGCTTCTTGTTCTGTCTTGTCTTTGGCTGCTTCAGCACTATCTGCAACAGCTTCAGCTGTTCCAGTTGCTTTTTCTTTGACAAGCTTTATATCTTCTTTCAGTTCGTTATCAATTTTTTTAACTGTATCTTTAGCAGCTTCAGAGGTTTTTGTTGCTGCATCCGAGATCTTCTCGCAGGCTGCTTTAGTAGTATCAGAAATAGCCTCGCCAGTTGCTTTCACAGCTTCTTTTCCAGCAGTTATTTTATCTTGAACCTTTTCTTCTGTCTTCTTAGCACCGCCAGCGACTTTCTGTACACCGTCTTCGACTTTCTCTACTACTTTGTCTTTGCCAGCTTTGATATTAGCAACAGCCTTGTCCTTGGTGTGTTTAACAGCCTTTGCAGTATCCTCGGCAGCGCATCGAGCTCGTTCTTCTTCCTCCTCGGCTTCTTTTTTCGTCTCATCTACGAAGTCTTTGACGTCCTCTGTCACTTCATCCGCTGCGTGTTTGACACCTTTGAAAATTCCGGAAAAGAAGCCTTTGCCCTTTTCTTTTGCTTTTTTGGCTTCTTGTTCTACTCTATCTTTGGCTGCTTCGGCACTATCCGCGACAGCTTCAGCTGTTCCACTCACTTTTTCTTTGATAAACTTTGCATCGTCTTTGAGTTCCTTGTCAACTTTCTGAGCAATGTCTTTAGCAGCTTCAGCTGTCTTCGTGGCAGCACTAGAGATCTTCTCGTCAGTAACTTCAGCAGCATCTGAAATTGTTTCCTTAGTTGCCTTGGCGGCGTCAGAAACTGCTTCTTTACCAGTCACTAATTTATCATGTGCCTTGTCTTTGACTTTTTCAGCGTTATCGACGATTTTCTCCACGCCTTGCGAGACTTTCTCGACCACTTTATCCTTTCCTATTTTGATATCAGTAGTAACTTTGTCCTTAGTGTCTTTGACAGCTGTAGCAGCCTCCTCGGTGGCTTGTCGAGCACGTCCTTCTTCTTCTGCCGCTTCCTTTTTGATCTCATCTAGGAATTCCTTGATGTCATCGGTAGCTTCATCAGCGGAGTGCTTGGCTCCCTTGAAAATTCCTGAGAAGAAGCCTTTACCCTTCTCTTTAGCCTTCTTAGCTTCTTCCTTGGCCTTATCTTTCGCTGCTTCAGAACCATCGACCAGGGCCTCAGCTGCTCCAGATACCTTTTCTTTGGTAAGCTTCGTGTCTTCTTTTGCTTCTTTGCTAATAGTATCTTTAGCTTCGTCAATGCCTTCGCCGACCTTCTTGGCAGCATCCTTCCCAGCAACAGATGTCGTAGTGGCTACATTAAATATTTTATCACCAGTTGTTTTAGCAGCATCAGAAATAACAACACCAGTAGATTTAACTGCTTCGGCAACCGCATCTTTACCAGCGACAAGTTTTTCGTGTGCCTTATCCTTTGTTTTTTCAGCACCATTCGCAATTTTTTCAACGCCATCAGTAACTTTCACGATAACTTTGTCCTTTCCAGCTTTGACGTCAGCCGATAATTTATCTGCGGTCTCTTCAGTCGCTTGTCGAACCCGCTTTTCTTCATCTTCGGCTTCTTTCTTAGTCTCATCGACGAACTCCTTGACGTCTTCTGCTACTTCATCGGCTACATGCTTGGCACCTTTAAAAATCCCAGAGAAGAAGCTTTTACTCTTTTCTTTGGCTTTCTTTGCTTCCTTCTCTGCATTATCTTTAGCTGTCTCTGCAGAATCGGCTACAGCTTCGGCTGCTCCAGTTACTTTATCTTTAACTATCTTTGCATCTTTTTTAAGTTCCGTTTTAACGACATGCTTAGCTTTGGCAGCGTCTTCGCTGATCTTCTTTGCAGAATCTTGTACAGTGTCCGACGTTTTCACGGCGGCATCAGTAATTTTTTCTCCAGCAGCTTTGGTGATATCAGCAATTGCCTCGCCGGTCGCTTTAGCTGCATCAGAAACTGCTTCTTTGCCAGCGACTATTTTATCATGTGCCTCGTCCTTTACTTTTTCAGCTCCATCGGCGACTTTTTCCACACTCTCAGCGACTTTGTCGACGACCGCATCCTTTCCTGCTTTGATATCAGCAGTTGCCTTATCCTTGACTTCCTTCACAACTTTTGAAGCTTCCTCTGCAGCGCGCCGGGCACGTTCTTCTTCCTCTTCAGTTTCTTTTTTGGTCTCATCCAAGAATTCCTTGACGTCGTCGGTAACTTCATCAGCAGCATGTTTTGCGCCCTTGAAGATGCCTGAGAAAAAACCCTTGCCCTTTTCTTTAGCCTTTTTAGCTTCTTTTTCAACTTTCTGTTTATCAGCATCGGCAGAGTCAACGACAGCTTGCGCCTCCTTGCTCATTTTATCTTTGACAGCCACGATGTCTTCCTTCGCCTCTTTCACTGCAGCTTTTTTTGCTTCGTTTACATCCTTGTCAATTTTCTGAGCTGTATCATCCACTGCTTTAGCTATTTGTGTTATATCTTCTGCGATTTTTTCTCCAGCATCGTGAACCTTGTCCTTTAGAGCTTTTGCTTCCTTTGCGGCTTTACCTTTGGCAGCCTCAGCACCATCAGCAACAGCATCAACAGCCCCAGATATTTTGTCTTTGACAAATGTTGTATCTTGTTTAATTTCTTTATCAATTGCATCCTTGGTTTTTTCAAAGCCTTCGCCAATTTTCTTTGTCGTGTCTTTTGCAACTTGGGAAGTTTTTACTGCTGCGTCGGAAATTTTCTCGCCAGTTACTTGAGCTGCATCAATCACTGCATTTTTACCATCCATTAGTTTTTCCTGTGCCTTGTCTTTTGCCTTTTCAGTAGTATCTGCCATGTCTTTAGCTACTTCAGATACTTCCTCTGATACTTTATCTTTTGCAATTTTTGCATCCGCAACAACCTTGTCTTTGGAATCCTTCAGATCTTTTGCGATTCTGTCAACAGCTTGCTTTGCTTCGTCTCTCTTCTTCTCAACTTCCTTCTTAGTCTCATCCACAAGGTCTTTAGCGTCCTCTGTTACGTCATCGGCTGCTTGTTTGCTGGCCTTGAAAATACCTGAGAAGAAACCACCGGCCTTGGATTTAGCTTTCTTTGCTTCTTTTTCGGCAGCATCTTTAACATTTTCAGCAGAATTCGCAATCGTTTCAGATGTTTCGCTAATTTTGTCTTTGACCAGCTCGATATCTTCTTTGACCTCTTTGTCTACTGCTTTTTTGGCTTCGTCGACGGCATGACCAATATTTTTAGTTGCATCATTTGCTGCTTTGGTTGACTTCGATGCTGCTTCAGAAATCTTCTCATTGGTTACCTTGACAGAGTCACTAACTGCATCTTTTCCAGTAACCAATTTTTCTTGTGCTTTGTTTTTTGTCTTTACAGCAGCATCAACAATGTCTTCAGCTGTTTCAGATACTTTCTCAGACGCTTTTTCCTTTGCATTCTTTACTTTTTTCGCCAAGTCTTCTGCATCCCGCTCAGCGTGTGCCTTTTCCTGCGATGCTTCTCGCTTTGTTTCTTCCAGGAAATCTTTAACATTATCAGCTGTGTCCTCCAGGGATTGTTTACTGCCCTTAAAGATTCCAGAAAAAAAGCCCTTGCTTTTGTCTTTGGCTTTTTTGGCTTCCTTCTCGGCTTTGTGCTTAGCAGCATCAGCAGAATCAACGACTGCCTTTGCTCCATCGCTCATTTTCTCTTTCACAGTCTTGATGTCTTCCTTTACTTCCTGCACGGCAATTTTCTTAGTATCGTCGATGTCCTTGGTGATTTTCAGCACTTTATCGTCCACTGCTTCAGCTGCTTTCGATGCATCTGTGGCGATTTTCACTTCAGTGTCATAGATCTTGCCCTTCAGAGCTTTCGCCTCCTTGGCTGCCTTATCCTTGGCTGCCTCAGCACCATCAGCAACAGCATCAGCTGCCCCAGCTAATTTGTCTTTGACGATTTTCGTGTCTTCTTTGATTTCTTTGTTGACCGTATCCTTGGTTTTTTCAACGTCTTCGCCCACTTTTTTAGCGGCGTCCTTTGCTGCTTGGGATGTCTTAGTTGCTGCATCGGAAATTTTGTCACCAGTTGTCTTGGCTGCATCAGTAACTACGTCTTTACCAACAACAAATTTCTCGTGTGCCTTGTCTTTGGCTATCTCAGCAGCGCTCGCAACGTCTTTAGCCGTTTCAGAGATTTTGTCCTTTGCATCTTTGACAGCCTTAGCCGCCTCATCAGCAGCAAGCTTGGCCCGTTCTTCTTCTTCCAGTGCTTCCTTCTTCGTCTCGGCAACGAATTCTTTAACGTCATCTGTTACCTCATCAGCTGCATGCTTTACACCCTTGAAGATACCTGAGAAGAATCCTTTACTCTTTTCCTTGGCTTTTTTCGCTTCCTTCTCTGCTTTGTCTTTAGCTGTCTCTGCAGAATCAACAACAGCTTCAGCTGCTCCAGTTATTTTTTCTTTCACAAGCTTTGCGTTTTCTTTGAGTTCCTTGTCAACGTCGGTCTTGGTTTTTTCAATAGCATCGCCAACTTTTTTCACAGCGCCGTTGGCAGCGTCAGATGTTTTTGTCGCCGCCTCGGAAATCTTATCGCCAGTTGCTTTAGTCGTGTCGACAAAGGTTGCGCCAGTCGCTTTGACTGTTTCTTTTCCAGCAGTTACTTTGTCGTGGACTTTTTCCGCGACTTTTCTCTCACCATCGATGAATTTCTGTACATCTTCTTCAACTTTTTCAACCACTTTGTCCTTCCCAACTTGTACATCGACTATTGTTTTGTCTTTAGTGTCCTTGACAGCCTTTGCAGCATCCTCGGCAGCTCGACGAGCACGCCCTTCTTCCTCTTCGGCTTCCTTTTTGGTTTCATCTACGAATTCTTTGACATCCTCACCGACTTCATCAGCTGCGTGTTTGACACCCTTAAAGATTCCAGAAAAGAAGCCTTTACCCTTTTCTTTAGCCTTCTTGGCATCTTGTTCTGCCTTGTCCTTGGCTGCTTCAGCACTATCTGCAACAGCTTCAGCTGCTCCAGTTGCTTTTTCTTTGATGAGCTTTGCATCTTCTTTCAGTTCCTTATCAATCTTTTTAACTGTATCTTTAGCAGCTTCAGAGGTTTTTGTTGCTGCATCCGAGATCTTCTCGCCAGCTGCTTTAGTAGTATCAGAAACAACCTCACCAGTTGCTTTCACAGCTTCTTTTCCAGCAGATATTTTGTCGTGGACCTTTTCCTCTGTCTTCTTAGCACCGTCAGCGACTTTCTGTACACCGTCTTCGACCTTCTCTACTAATTTGTCCTTGCCAGCTTTGACATTAGCAACAGCCTTGTCCTTGGTGTCTTTAACAGCCTTTGCAGCATCCTCAGCAGCTTGTCGAGCACGTTCTTTTTCCTCCTCGGCTTCTTTTTTGGTTTCGTCTGCAAAGTCTTTGACATCCTCTGCCACTTCATCGGCTGCGTGTTTGACACCCTTAAAGATTCCAGAAAAGAAGCCTTTACCCTTTTCTTTAGTCTTCTTGGCGTCTTGTTCTGCCTTGTCCTTAGCTGCTTCAGCACTATCTGTAACAGCTTCAGCTGCTCTAGTTGCTTTTTCTTTGACAAGCTTTACATCTTCTTTCAGTTCCTTATCAATCTTCTTAGCTGTGTCTTTAGCAGCATCGGATGTCTTTGTCGCAGCATCGGAGATCTTTTCTCCAGTTACCTTAGCAGCATCGGAAATCGTTTTGCCGGTTTCTTTGCCTACATCAGAAACGACTTCTTTACCAGCTACTAATTTATCATATGCTTTATCTTTGGCCTTTTCAGTACTATCGACGATTTTTTCCACGCCTCCAGCGACTTTCTCGACCACCTTGTCCTTTTCTGTTTTGATGTCAGCAGTAGCTTTGTCCTTGGCATCTTTAATAACTTTTGTGGCATCTCCAACGGCTCGTTTTGCTTC
Organism: Eumacrocentrus americanus; assembly: GCA_018902335.1. NCBI lineage: Eukaryota > Metazoa > Arthropoda > Insecta > Hymenoptera > Braconidae > Eumacrocentrus > Eumacrocentrus americanus. Next base: position 16,380 of record JABSMT010045430.1, read on the forward strand.
TTCTTTTTCATGTTCTGCTTCTTTTTTGGCGCCGTCAACAAATTCTTTAACATCGTCTGCCACCTCTTCGGCTGTATGTTTTGCACCTTTGAAAATGCCAGAAAAGAAGCCTTTGCTCTTATCTTTGGCCTTCTTCGCCTCCTTTTCTGCCTTTTCCTTTGCCAACTCTGCCGAATCGACAACTGCTTCAGCTGCTCCGGTTACTTTATCTTTCACAAGCTTAGTGTCTTCTTTAACCTCTTTGTCAATAGCATCTTTAGCATTTGTTACATCATCGCTAACCTTTTCAACGACAGCCTTGGAGGCCTTAGCTGTTTCCTCCGCACCTTTGACAACTTTCTGCTCAGTAACTTTTGCAGCTTCCACTACGGCATCCTTTCCATCTGCCAACTTCTGCTTCGCTGCCTTGGTATCATCAGCGACGACTTTTACGGTGGCAGACACCTTTTCTGACACTTTATCCTTGGCTGTCTGGACATCAGCAGTCGCTTTGTTTTTTGCATCTTTTACAGCCGCCTCAGCTTCTTCAGCAGCGCGTCTGGCCCGTTCCTCCTCTTCTTTTGCCTCCTCCTTTGTCTCGTCCCAGAACTCTTTCACGTCCTCGGACACTTCATCGACTGCATGTTTGGCGCCCTTGATGATACCAAAGAGGAAACCGGTACCCTTTGCCTGAACCTTCTTTGCGTCCTTCTCTGCTTTCTGTTTAGTAGCGTCTGCCGAATTAGCAACAGTTCTTGCACCGTCACTTACTTTTTCCTTCACTGCCTTAGCATCGTCTTTTACTTCCTTTGCAACAGCGTGCTTTGTATTGTCGATACTTTCAGCAATTTTTTGTGCCTTATCATCGACTGCTTTAGTGACTTTGGCTGCGTCCTCCTTAATTTTCGCTCCAGCAGTGTGAACTTTATCTTTAGGAACTTTAATTCCAGCTGTTACCTTATCTTTACCATCGGAAATCTTGTCACCAACTTTAGCCTTCGTCTTCTCCAGGTCAGCAACAGCTTTGTCTTTAGTTTCCTTGGCATCCTTAGCAGCCTCGTCTGCGAGATGTTTGGTCTTCTCCTCTTCTTCCTTAGCTTCCTCTTTTGTTTCATCCCAAAATTCTTTAACATCATCTGTTACTTCGTCAACTGCATGTTTGGCACCCTTGAAGATGCCTGATAAGAAGCCGCCCTTTTCATCGGCTTTCTCAGGCTTGTCAGCATCTTTTTCCTTCACTGTTTTATCTTTGCCTTCAGCTTCTTTCTCGTCTGGAGACGCCGCTGGTGCCGATGGATAAGGATACTCCTCCATAATGGCTGAGATGTTCTTGGTGTCGTCCAAGAACTTTGCTGTGGCAATTTTCAACTCTTCATCACCACTGTCAAACGACACGTCAGTTGATGAACTCTTCTCTCTGGATTTACTTCTCCTTCTAATTTGGCTTTTAGGACTCTTGAAGATTCCAAATATTCCTCCTTTATCTTGATCCTTCACCTTTGTTGCAGGAACAGGAACATCTTTGGACGCCACTTCAACTGGAGTGACCGTTATTTCAGTCTTCACAGAGTCTTTCAGAGATTTTCTTCTGGGTGTGTCGTAGCTTCCAACTATCTCAGCAGTCTTTCGGGTATCTTCCAGGAACTTCGACGTTGCTTGTCGGACTTCTTCATCTCCACTGTCAAACGAAGGCTCTTTGGATGAGCTGCGATCTCGAGATTGACTCTTCTTTTTACTCTTTAACTTCGGGCTCTTGAACATGCCAAAAAATGCGCTTCCCTTTTGCTTTCCTTCATCAGCAGAGTCCTCAAAATCTCCTGATATTCGTTTTTCTGTCTTATCTATCTTTCTGGTAGTCACTTCAGCAACACGGACGGCCGGCTTGATTTCTGGACTTTTTGCAGTGTGACCATTGCCTTTAGAGTCTGGCGACGTTGTTATAGTCGTGACAGTTGTTGTCGTTTTAACAGTCGTTGTAGTACTGACTGGCAGCTCTTTGATGTCGTAGGAGCTTCCTCTTAATTTATCTGTGGGTACATCAGAGCCTTTAGCGATAGTCGTAACAAATTTCTCGACCTTAACTTCTTCCGGCTGCTTCAGCAAAGCCGGGCTGGTAACATTTGACTCAAACATCCTCTCAGATGCTTTCTTGGTGTCGTCTAAGAAAGCTGCAGTGGCAATTCGTAATTCTTCGTCACCGCTGTCGAAGGAAATGTCCTTTGATGTGTCCTTATCCTTTGATGTATCCTTATCTTTTGACCGACTTCGTCTCTTGTCCTTTGATTTTGGACTTTTGAATATTCCGAAAAATCCTCCTGACTTTTCGTTAGCTTCATCAATGGTTTCTTCAGCTTCTGATTTGGCATCTCTTGCTGTTTGTTTGGCTTCTTCTGCGATGTTCTTAGCAGATTTATTTGGTTTATCTACTGAATGTTTTGTCTTATCATCCAGTGACTTGATCTCTCCACGCAAACGCTTCACGTCTGCATCCCTCGCCTTTTCTCCTTCACGGATGAACTTTTTCGTGGACTCTGCGCTCTTAACAATTGCTGTGTCTACTGCATCCTTTGCTTTTTTCGCAGATTTGTCCACTTCCTTAACTTCTGCATTTACTGCTTCTTTAATAGATTTTGCTCCATCCTTCATGCCATTTACTGACTTCTTGATATTTTCATCAACATTATCCTTGATATCTTTTACATCTTTCTTTACTTCTTCAGCAGCTGAGCCTAAATCACTTTCGACTTTTTTGGACCCCTTGAAAAGACCGGAGAAGAATCCATGCTTCTCTTTTTGCTCCTCAGGTTCTTCTGAAGCTTCTCTTGACACTGGTTTCTTCTCTGTGGATTTTTCATCATCGGATTTTGCTAAAGGCTTCTCTTCAATATTAATTTTAGGAACAGGCTCATGAGGTCCTGGGATAAATGCTTCGGCGCTTCTTCTGGAATCATAAAGAAAGTCTGCTGTGGCCCAGATTGGGTCACGGTGTGGTTCCTGCTCCGGTAATTTCGGAGGGCAAATGCAAATGTAGGTAGTAGGATCAAAATCTGGATATGTTGGTGATCTAGCTTCCGCTTGATCAGCAATTTTCCTGGTGTCATCCAAGAACTCTTTCGTGGCAGCTCGTACTTCTTCGTCTCCACTGTCAAATGATGCGTCTTTGGAATCCTTCGATTTTCCCTTCTTCAGCTTTGGTCCCTTAAAAATGCCAGAGAAGATTCCTCCTTTCTCTTTCTTCTTACCATCCTCCTTGACTTCCTCTGACTGAACGCTGTAGACGTCTTCATACGCAGACTTTTTCGAGTCATCCTCCATCTTCTTTGCTTCTTTGTCGGACTTGGACTCTTTTGAATCCTTCTTCGACTCAACCTTTCCCTTTAACTTTGTTTCCAAGGGCTTTGGTGTCTTGTCGGCGACTTCCTTGTCCTCTTTCGACAACTTCTCCTTTGTACTAGTGCTCCTGTCGTCAGCCGGCATCGTGGCAGAGTCAGCTACGACCCTGGCGATGCCTTTGGCTTGCTCCTTGGTGCGATCGGTTGGAACGTTTGTGCCAAACGCAACCGTCTGCATTTCTGGCTTGTCAATTGTCACCTTACTCGTGGTGACAGTCCTCTCCTCGACGATAGGACCAGTCGTGACAATTGTCTTCGTCACTATAACGTTGCTTGAGTCCTTCGAAGCAGGAGACAGATTCTGAATTGTCTCTAATCCAATGACAGGATCATCAATACCGAAGAAATGAGATTGACCTGGTGTTATTGTTTCTCTGACTGTCGTAGTCTTTGTGACTATTGATGCAGAGTCAGGGTGTCCTTTTGTCGTCGTGATAACTGTCTTGGAGATCACTTTTCCTCCGCGTGGATCATCAACGACTTTACGTTCTTTGACAATTATCGGCTCGACAGACTCTTCCCCGTGATCTACCACCTCCTGAACTATTACACCCTCAATATTCTGAGCTAAATTCTGATCATGGAAGCCTACAGCACCTTCTGCCTCTTTACCCGCATCACCATAAACCCCCGACAACCCCTCCATCGCTAACATCTTCTCTTTCTCAGCGTCTTGTATAACACCTGTTAATTAAGTATTACAACATTTTAGCCATATCTAAAAACGTAATAAACATAATACACATTTGAATTTAATTATTTTTGTTTATTGCGGTTGGTTGTGTAATTACTTTAGTCAGCTTTTAATTTGTCAATATTGTTTCAATTAGTTAAAGCTGCGATGGTCAAATGATTTTTTGTTTTATTTGAGAATTTTATTTTGTTTATCAATTCTTACGCTAGGAACGAGGGGTTAAACTTTTTCGTGTGGTTTTATGTGCGAAAGTGTTTGTGCTGTGGAGCAGCCATCCCTTTCTTTCTATTGCAATCTTTTCTCTACTGAAACAATCCTGTCATTTCTACCGAATAATCTATTCAAAGCTGAATTTGTATATATTACATGAAAAAGAGACGTTAATAAAAATAATATACTTTGTTATAATTCTGAAGATTAAATTCTTTTAGTCCTACTTACTACAAACAAAGTAAGTAAACGTTCACAACAATCTTACGTTGGTTTCAGATTGTTTTGTTTTAATATTGCACGAGACACGAACTGTCAGCTAGCACAAACTCAAATTAGTAGGTTTTTTCTATTGTCTCTGCTTTTATAGTTATTAGCAGATAAATACAGTGAATCCTCAATTAATGATTGAATCGACGCTAGGAATTTAGATTTGAATTTATTTTTAATCATGCTTATTTTGTTTACTCGATTGTATATTGTTTGACCTGGATAAATGAAATCAAAAAATGTGATATGACTATAAATGGAATTTCAAAGTTTATCTTTTCTTTGCTACTAATCACTTCTTCAATGAAAAATTATTTTCTATTGCTATCACATTCGTGATAAGCAGAATGTGTTATAGTCTGTTGATAAAAAAAAATCGTCTAATTTTAATGGGCTTTTATATTTTTACCTTCGATACTAAAATAAAAAAATTATTGGGTTCAATAAGAATTCATTGTAAATTTTGAATATAACGTAGTAAGAAATGATTGAAAATAAATTGTATTCTCTTCTTGGAACAGATTGCAATCATTAATAAAGGTATTACAGTACTAATTTCACTAATATTCCGGGACATAAAACTGATTAGCTAAATTAATCTACTCACTATAATTCTCACGATAAGAGAGAGAAAAAAAATCGAGAACTCGACTCTTTCAATTAATCACACGACAGCTGCTCCGTGCGCCCACACAGCGAGCTCATGCAACGCCAAGTTATATGCTATCTTTTTGCGACTTTGCCTTAATAAACATTGCTGGAAGAAAACAATTCAAATATTCGACGAGGAGAGAGAAATAGGAGAACGGAGTAGAATAGAAATTCGGAAGTTGATTAGTGAGTTCTTTATGTTTTAAATAATTATAAATAAAAAGAACTCTCAACGGCGAAGCGATTGATATAGCCATTAAATGACAATGATAATCAGTCGCATTGTAAGCAAAAAAAAACAACGTTCTATATTACATTTCGGAATATAATAATTTAATAATCAAGCCACGTAAAAATGATATATCAGCAATGGCATTGAGGTATGACCTGTTGCTGAGTGAATAATGAAAACAAAACTATGAACGTTATAAAGTAGATTTAAAAGAACGAGAGAATGTCACAAATGTCTTCATGGTGCTGTACACTATTTTATATATTTAGAATTATTGTTCAGCATGATATATGATGTACGGAGTAAAGCAAAATAGAATTGGAGATATCTATTTAGTTCAATCGTGTGCAGAATCATTAGTTCTCGAGGCCACTGAGACCATAGACATAAATCTAGAAAGAACGTAGTTGCTGTCAAGCAAGATGACTATGGACACGATTTCGCAAAAGACCAGCGCCAACTTGGACTTGTCTAGCAGTGATGATGCGTGGCAATGTTGCTCGTTTCAGTTTGCCTGATAAATAATCAATGTCCCAGCGGATATCTCTACGCGCTTTGGCCGCTCATGCTACATAGATTTACAAATGTAGATAGATAAAAGTTGATAGAAGAGAAAGAGATAAATATTGAGAAGAAGAAGAATAAAAATGCCCGAGGCTTCTGAGCGTGTTTTTTGGCTCAAAAGAGTTATACATCTTGCTTGCATTTTATAGCAAAAAGCACGGCCCCTCAACCCATTTATAATACTTCATTCATTTTCTTTCTTGGTTTTCCTTTCTTGTTGAAGATTTAGGGAGAAAGATTTTCAGACGTTTTTTTTTTCTTTTTTTTTAACGCTTATTGCTTAGTTGATTACTCACCGGATACCAGTCTGTTGGCGTCCTCAATCACCCTCTGTCGATTCTTATTGTCATCGTCCACCTCGTCTCGTTCTCTTTTCGTCATTGTATCTGTGACGTGAAACTTGTGCTCGATGAACTCTGCCATATCGTCACCAAGATCTTTCTCCTCGCTTGCGTATTTATCTTTTACTGGGGTCGAGGTACCATTGAACACAGTGCCATTGGTAATAGTTACGTGCTGCTGTTTTGCTGTGGAGTGCAGAAAACACCGGTGTTCATATATACAACAATAATAAATAAAACAACTTAAAATCAAATTCGAAACGAATAGAAAGAATTAAAAATTTTTGTTTTTCAATGACGGATAAACAATAAAAATTTAATTGACGAAGCACTTTGGAATTTGAACTCTGTCTGTGTTAGCAAGCAATCAAGACAGTTTAACAGAATAGAAGTTTCTTACAAAGAACCGAAAAATAATGAAGAAAATGTCTATTTTAATTTTTTACATTAGTATAATGAAATATGTACAATTCTTTTTTAGTTCGAATGCAATTAACACCAATTAATAATACCTTTAAATGAAAAATTTCCCATTATATCTCTAATTGTATTCGAACTACTAATTTCACGTTACGTTCACGTTATTTTATTAACACAAACGAAAATAAAAATGAATTAAAAATATAGAAATCAGAGATAATAATTATTGCGAAGTGTTCGCAGCGCAATTCCGGCAGGACGCATAGTCGGACAAACAGTGAATAAAGCTGCGTGTATGCTGTGATTCAAGTGCATTCTCTTTCTCTGTCATTCTTGTTCTCTCGTTGTTCATAATCCTTGGCAATAGCGCGGAATTAATGCGGATCACTGACTTAATTTGGAAAGTGACATCATGTCTTACTTCCTCTCACTCAATGCATATATCTCTCATCAGCATTGCTCTCATCAGCATTAGTAATGCTGGCAGACAATCTCATATGTGTTATCGATTTGATATTAGTAATAATAATTGTTATGTGATTTGTAATAATAATAAGAAGAAGTCATAAACATCGAGGCTGACTCGATGGCGTACTTACTAGGTTTGTGCGGCACATTCCCGACGTTACTCAGATCCTCAACTGACTCGGAGTCCTGCAAGAGAAGCAGCGCCGAGAGGCGTTCAGTTAGACAATTATCGAGATTCCCAAGCGAATGAGGTAATTTATCATTGACTCGAACAATGGTGGGAAGTGGATAATGAGAGGCATAACTCGGGGCTTCATCTTTAGCTCTGCTGCGTCACATTTGCTACGCCTATTTCATATCTCAATGTTGAATCGGAGTCCAGTCTCACAAATTACCACAAATTGGATCAATATTCTAGCAGTAAATGCAACTGAATAAACTCTTTAATGACTATATAAGCCCCATCATCTTCAAAATCTTTTTTCAATCGTTGAGATTAGTGTAGACTTTTGAATTAATGTCACCTTTGATAAGTTTTCGTTGAAACAACTGACTAAGCATCCAACTAAACACTTACTCTCATTCTATCAGGCTCCTCATAGTCAATATCAAGTTTTCGATCTCCCAGAGTGCCATCTCGACGTAGTGAAGAGTCTCTTGAAGGTCCCAACTCCTCCTTGAGTGAATCGAAACCCGGCTGATCGAGCCTGACCCTTGCTACTGCTTTCTCAACGTCATCTGTCACGAGTTCCACATTAAATATACATTTCTTCACGATGTCTTCACGGCCAATCTTGTTCAGAGCCTTCTCCAGCGTGTTTCCTGCGACAAAAACGAAGAATGAGAGGTCACGAAGTTACACATAAATGCCTTTCATTCATTTGACTTCTCGTTAAACACTACTCGACTGTGTAATTAAGAGCACGCGGACGCGCACAATTCGACTCTTCTCTTCTCCCTTAAGCACAGAGTACCACGCCGAGATTATCTCGTGATTGGAAACAAACCTCGCTCTTGAGTTCTTCGGACTTGGTAAGGTACTGATCTCTTAAATAGTAAGTGAAGCTCGCTCGTGTAACCCGAGATCGATGGATTTTCATACGACTGATAGAGGGATATAAACATTGTTGAACAATTCTTTATAATGATGACTCTAATGACACTTGACTTTGTGAGAAGACTTTCACGGTGATTTAAAGACAGACAAGCAACACCGTCTTGTTTCGACTGACGCAGAGCCACTGACACGGCAAGAAAGTTGTTATTTCTTCTTTTGATAATAGTTATGATGTAATTCGCGTGCCACCGGCTGTAGCAATGCGATTAGCATTGAGAGAGTGGGAGAAGCGAGGCGTCGGCCTGTAGCATCTCTTCTACTACGTGTTTATGCTACGGGCATAGTAATGTGCCGGTATGAGATCATAAACTACGCGTCTGCAGAGATTCCAGACTGCTGACTCAAGTTCTATTCCTTGCGGTCATGATTCTTCTATCGAGTCATTTATCAAGTCGACAAGTTTTAATCTTTGTCAGCTACTATTTATATATCTATTTTCATCGTTGAGCGATCAAAATACTTTTTTATTTCGTGTAAAAAAGTCCACGAGCATAGGGAGAAAAAAATTCAACTCTCTGAGGAGATATAATGCATGGAGAACCTATCGTGGTCAAGGTCGTCTTGTGTCATAAGCTTCGCGTCATTCCAACAAATGAAGCATCAATTTATTTTTACAATTATTTTCACTGGCATATCAAAGGAAATATGTCCACAGTTTTTTATGTCACAGAATAGTCAAACATCAAAGGTCAAGGATTTTAAATATTCCTTGTGCTTTATATTTGACCTCTTGAGAGGGAGCTACTAACCAGTTGCCTTGTTGCCATTTGATTGCCATAGCTTGAACATTGCAGCGGCCTGAAGCGCCGGTTTGCCAGGATGCTCATTCTTGATCATATCTACATCAGCAGGCGATACATTTAGCTCTTCAGCCAATTTCTCCCAGTCGCGGTCCAGTAGATTCGCGATATCTGTCAAACGAATCGTTGCTCTGTGTATCGTGTCGGGTCGACCTGAAAAATTGATAAGTACAATTATATTGATTTTGATGAAAATTCGTACAGACACCTTTTAAACGTCGGTATACAGTGAGTAACAGAGGATCAATTCAGTAGTGAAGCGGTAAAAGGCGATAAATCGAAAATTTTTCAATTCTATTTTTCGAATTATCTCGGAAACTATGAGATACGATATTAATATCTCATAGTTTCCTTTTCTGTAGGAGATTGAATCCTCTACAAAAAAAGGCCTCTTGCATTTTTGTCGTATCTCATATAGTTTTCAGGATACAATCAATTTTGTGAAAGATTTTAATGAAAGAGTTATCTCGACTTATGTTCCTTTACCGCTACACTACTATCGCTACACTACATTTTTGGAAATAACTCGGAAAATATAATCGCCAGAATAGTGAAATTTGAAAGGAAAACTTAATTTTTTTTCATTTTCAGGCATGGTTCTTATAACCTGTTTAGAGGTTTCGTTTTCTGTTGTTATTAACTTTATATTGCTTTGTTGTAAATTTATAGCAATATAAATCTACTGAAATATGTATATCAGCTACATCTATACATATAAATAAAATTCTTACGTCTGTCTGTACAATTAAAATTTTGTGGGATATTCAA
>JABSMT010045541.1:0-14071 GCA_018902335.1 Eumacrocentrus americanus
TGTATATATTTTATAATTTCTATTGTACATTTTGTCTGCTCGATACGAAGGCTTTTACAAAAGACAATAGAACTGATACCTTCAGCGAGTTTATTGTTTAAAAATAAAATTTATTTTTACCCGATAATATTTACATATATGTTTTTATTATTTTCATTTTACTTTATTTATTCGGTAAATATTGTTTTTGTTTTTTTCCTCGGCAAAGAACCCTCGACGTCTGATGCGTTTGGTTCACACTTTACGTTTACTCCTGCATCGATTTTCCTTTTTGTCGTTGATTTCTTCCCTTCGGATTTCACCTTAATCGACTCTTCCTCGATCTTTATTGACGAATTACTCTTGTCTGCAGCTTGCTCTAGCTGTTTTCGTTTAGATTTGCTCGAAGAGGAACCTTCAATGTCAGACATTGGCTCTTGTTTTATTTTAATGTCCGCAAAGAAATTTGACTCTGCTTTCTTCTTCTTCTTCTTCTTCGTTGTCTTACTGCTCGATGACGAGTCGCTCAATTCGTTTTGTTCCTCTGAGGACGAATCAGGAGGGTTGTTGGTGGCATTCTTTAATGCTTTAGATTTTTTTTCAGCCTTCTTAGGGCTTGGTGGAGCTAGAGGTTTAAGAAATTCTTGTTTCTTTTCGGATTTTGCCTTCTCAGATTCTTTTTTGATTTCTTTCTCATCTTGTTCTTCGTCATCTGTATCAACACTTTCATTACTTAGTAAGCTTTGTCGAGTCTTACTTAAATTTTTCATTTTTTCCTTTAATTGTTTTTTAATTCTGCGATTGTTATCAGAACTATCATCATCATAATCATTGGTAGTTGTGCTAACGTTGGCATGTTTATTTGGAGATTTTTTAGGGGATAGACTCTTCTCCAGGTCTTTCTCGATCTTTAATGATGTTGATAATGAATAAGCGATGTTACTGGTGATCTCTCGTTCATCTTCATCTTCGTCTGTACTTTTATCCATTGACCTGTTATTCTTCGTTGTATTCTGAGATTTTCCCATTCGTTTTTTCACTCTCGAATCGTCATCAGAAGAATCACTGTCATTATCTCCTTGAAGAAGTGATTTAAGTCCACCAGCTTTTTTCGGTGATTTCTTAGGAGATGCCTCATTTTTCAGGCCTTTCTCTACTTTAGTAACTTTCATTGGTTCTGAACGCATAATGCTATTATCTCGTTCATCTTCATCTTGATCAGAGCTATCGTTCAACAGGCTTTTCTTAGTTTTCTTTACATTTTTAGACTTATCCTTCATCTTTTTATTGCCTCTCGATTTATTAACAGACGAATCGTCAGTATCATTATGATCGTTCACAGCCTTTTTAACGTGTTTCTTTTTGCCTGGAGATTTCTTAGACGATGAACTGCTGTCCGAACCCTTCTCCACTTTTAATCGAAGCAACGGAGCAATGTTATTAATGTCCTCTTGTCTTTCATCTTCTTCCGAACTGTCATTTCTTGCTAAGTTTTTATTAGATTTTACATTCTTAGATGTCTCCTCTTGTTTTTTGGCTCTCGAATCATCATCTGAGGAATCGCTCTCACCACACAGCATTGATTTGAGGCCTCCAGATTTCTTTGGAGACTTTTTAAAAGACGTTAAGCCTTTCTCGACTTTTACTGGTGCAGAAAGAATAATACTATTACTTGTTTCGACGTCATTTTCATCGCTGTCAGTGTCATCATTCACCTTATCTTTTTTCACACTACTAGATTTTCCCTTTAATTGTTTTTTGCTTCCCCAATCATCATCATCAGACGAGCTGTCCGAGTCTTCTACGATCTTTTTAGATTTCTTTGAAGATTTATTCACAGGACCACTTTTCAAATCTTTTTCGACTTTTGGAGCTCTTAATGGCGTTGAGGAAACAATACCACTAAGGTTTTCGTGTGCACTTTCATCCATAATTTTATTCAACACGCTTTTCTTTGTCTTCTTCTTCTTCTCACTGGTGCTCAGCTTTGCACCAGCAGCTTCAGAAGATGTTTCGATTGAACTAGTAGCTGTCTCTTTGTTCTTTTTAGATTTACTAGCTTTCGCAGCACTCTTGATTGTTCCATTCGGAGTGACCTTATCTTGCTTCTTTGGTGAGCCCAACTCATCTTGAATTTTCTCGACTTTTATTGATATCGTTCTGTTCAAAGGCACTTTAACATCGTCATCGCTGTCGCTATCAGATATCTCATGTGCGGGAATAGGTTTTCTCTTTGTTGTTTTGGAGGTTTTTTTGACAATGGTGTTAGTTCTTCCTTCGCTCGTGGTCATCTCGTCATGGACTAATCGTGGCTTGCTCTCGACAGCTGCTACTGGCACTTCCGAATCGTCTTCATTACTTTGTGAAGTCTTCAAAGTCTTCTTTTCTTCGGCTGAATCCTCCTCACTGCTTGAATTTTCAATTTTCAGACGTTTAATTTCTTTCTTGGACGACTTTGATTTCCTATCTGAATCACTGTCATCGTCAGTATCTGAATGCTGTCGCTTCTTCGGGGAGCGATTGTTCACTGATTTCTCAACTTTAGCCTTTGCTAATCGAGAGGGAGTGTTCTCCCCAGATGAGTCACTATCAGTATCTTCAGCTTTCCTTTTAATTGCAGCATTTAACTTCTCTGTACGTTTTCTTGAAGACTCTGTTGCACGTTTTAGTTCCTTCCGTGTCAATGGTTTTTTAGTTTCTTCATCAGAGCTTGATCCACTGCTGTCATTAGCAAGTGAGGAAAACAGACTCGTACGTTTTGATTTCGCAGACGTTCCATTTGTCTTCTGATTGTCGTTACTATTTGAATCTTCTGCATGCATCTCCTCCTCGTCTCCATCGCTGTCGAAGACTTTACGACCTTGTTTGATGGGACTCTTGTCAGAACCTTCATAATTGTTAACAGACGTGTCCACTTGTCTAGAGTAAAATATACAGTAATATTAATATAATGAATATTCAATTGAAATTTTATAGGTGAAGATAGTTACCCTGGTATTAATTCTCCTCTGATATATGGCAATTTTCCTTTAAAGTCTAAATGGGTCACAGTGAATTCCACTTTCTGGCCAACATACAAGTAATCCCCTTCCCATTTCTCATCCTCACCTTCCGGCTGAGGAATAGAGACATTAAACGTTTTGTGCACCAAAACACCAATATGATTCTCTGCCTTTTTGTTGACTATACCTATGAACAAATAGATTACAAATAAATAGTAAAATTGCTTTTCAGAACATAATAATTTTTAATGAAATGTAGCAGAGGATTCTTTTCAATTTACCACTGAGAGTGCATCCAATCTCTGGTCTGAATACGTAGAAATCAGCCTCAATATCCACATGAATAAAAGGTGCATCATACAGTACTGATCCCAGTGAACTCAGTAGCTTTGGATTTTTGTAGTCTAAAACGAGTCCCTTGAGCCTGTTAACAAAAATTATTTATTGATAATAAACATTTTATCCTCAGAACTACAAATTATAACCTCAAAAATTAGAATTTACTACAAATTAAGTTTGGCAGTAATATAATCTTTTTGTCAAGACAAAAATAATAAATTACAAATGAAGAATTGATTTTATTACTCAATAATACGTACTCATGGTCATAAATATTGATAGACGAACTGAGAATCTCGTGGAGGGCTTTTTTGAGATCACTCAAGTGAAATGGATGTAAAGCAATGTGTCGTCGTTTTCTCTCGAGATAAACCCGCGAATTCTCATCGTCAATGACTTCCTTCAATGGAAGTGTGTCGTCAATTGGCAATCGGTTGGATTTTAACATTTTATTCGTTCGTTATAATTGTTTTTCTAAAATTTTTTGAGGTTATAATAAAGCGTGTGTCCCCCGTCCGGCCGCCATGTTACTTTTTTCAAATCCCGGATGCAAATGGCGCCATCGTGTGGCAAAAAAGTTAGGTTAGTTTTCATTATTTACACGCTTTGAGAGCAAATGGTGTTTTTTTCTGTTATTATCGTTTATTTTTATATTATTGTTACATTGAGAAAAAAGTCGAGTTCAAATTGTGCAACGAAAAGCAATTCATCTACGTGATGGACAGTGATTATTCAGAGGAGTTATTCACAGGTAATATATTTTTACCAGTTCTCTCACTTGTCGAATGGAAATTAATGCTCCTTGTTTATGTTTTAGACGATGAAGTTGAGCAAAATACAAAGGATTTTAGTCCTGATTCCTGCGAGGATGACGACTCATTCGTAGGCTGCTCTCAGACTCCGATTTCATGTGAATATTCACCATTCAAGGCAGCGTAAGTCCTCGCCAGGTTTATTAAAAGCTCTGTGTCCTTCGTGCCCAGATGCTTGAAGCCAAGATTTCTTTGAATCCGTGATTTATTATTGCATGTAATGTTATTTTAAAGGTCGCCGACCACAGCAGAAATTCCAAGCACTCCATTGGGTCTCTATTCAATTCTTTCAAACGAGCCTGGGATATGGACAGCTGATTTGGAGACACCTGAACGATCAAATCAAGCTGGACCAGCTCCACGAGTGGTTAATACAGTTAATCATTTTACTTCTGCAGGAGATGTATTTGACTTGAATTTAATCTTGAATATTTATTCACTAGGATGGAGCACTGGCAGTCAGTAAAAATGACCCAACAACGCCTACTGCGGACGAAATTATTCCTGCCTCTCAATATGTCTCAAAAAGAAGAGTGAAAAAGCGACCCAGTCGTCGTATATTAGCCAATATCTCTAATGAAAGTATCAACGTTTCTAAATTCGACAAACGACTGGAGACCCAGGACGTCTTGGGGATTATAGGTGAAGTGGATAAAGAGATTGAAGACATCAAGACTCGTCTGAGTCCCATTGCAGAACACTCACAGGAACGCGATGATCCTTACTGTAAGCCAGAGAATAAATCTAATATTATAAGTTCTTTAGCAGAGCGAGTTAGGCAACTTAGACAGTCGCAAAAGCGTTTATTGAGAGAGACAGAGTATGTTGTTATAGCGGATAGTGATTTTACAAAATCTTTAAAACTATTGGAATGTGATCAGCAGTTTGTACCTGAACCTAGAGTACAATCTCAGAGGGAGCCTCATAAAGTATTAGGACTTGTTCCATTTTCTGCAATTTGTGCTAATGATGACAAAGAGCTAGAAGAAGCATTATCAAATGTCGTTACTGAAAGAGTATGTGAAGACAACGGTTTTCAAGGATTTCCTATAGATAGTCAGCATTATAGTCAAGAATATGCGTCAAACTTCCAATATTTTCTTCATAAAATCATTCACCAAGAGCTTCGAACATCGTCGAAATCCATTAACTTACGAGGATTCACGTCGCAAGAGGCAGAAGAAAGCATTTCTATGGTACAAAGATTTGAGTCTTTCTACACTAATTACGTCAATACGTATCATCCACTAGAAGAAGTATCTGTAACACAACTGTTTACTGTTCCTGAGAGTACGAAAGTTAGTCTACCACCTCTTATAATCTCTGTAAATTCAGGGTTTAATACAGCTGCTGGAGAAGAGATTCTTCTCAACATGGACACAATCATTAGATCAAAGTCACTGTTATTAAAGGGCGAGGATAATCTATCAGAGTGTAGCATTGACGAACTTCTAAAGGATAATACCAATGATCATCTAACCAGTGGAATGAATACAATTCCTTCACAATGTACAGAACAAACCAAGGAGCCATATGTACTTTCATATGATACTCAAATTGATATAGAGCCTGAAGCTGAAGCAGAACCTGAAATTGAACATAATCAATTGGATGATGATAAGACGACCGACCTGCAAATAACACAATCAAAGTCGTGTTTAACGAAGCAAGCAATTCCTCCCATTGTTAATGGATTTAAGTCACAAAACATGGCATTGAATTTAGGAAAGGAATTTTTGTCAAAGACTGAAGCTGATGTTGCTGATAACATTGATTGTGCATTCACAAAACGAGAATCAAATACAATGATGGAAACTCCTGATGTCTTCGTGGGATTCAAGACAGCTCGTGGGACGAATGTAAAAATCTCAGAGGAAGCTTTACAACGAGCAACTAAGATTTTCGACGAGGAAAAAGATTTGGCTGATAATCAGTTAAAAAATCTTGAATTCACTACACGACAATTCAATTCAATTAAATCAGCTCCTCCTAGAGTTGAAGGATTGAAAACAGCTCATAGTTCAAATCTAAAAATGCCCGATGACACTCCACCAGGACCCAGCAAGATTATCGATAACAAAAATGATTTCGCTGATAATTATCAGTTGAAATGCGTTAAATTCACGAAGCCAGAATTGTATACAAAGGAACAAATTCCCAATGTCTTTGATGGATTTAAGACAGCTCGTGGGACGAATGTAAAAGTCTCTGATGAAGCTTTACAGCGAGCGAACAAGATTTTTGCTGAGGCAAGCAATTTTATTGACGATCATCTGTTCAAAGATATCGAATTTACCGTACCAAGACCTAGGGTAAATAAACAAGTCAGTCCTAGCAACGAGGGATTTAAAACGGCTCGTGGCGTGAATATAAAAATCTCAAATGATGCTTTACAACGAGCAACTAAGATTTTTGATGAGGAACAAAAATTAGCTGATAATTATCAGTTGGAAAATGATGAATTTACTTCACTACAATTGCATTCAAATAAATCGGTCATTTCTAGCAACAAAGTGTTGAAAGCAGCTCATAGCTCAAATGTAAAAGTACTAGAAGAAACTCCACAAGCAGCAGGCAAGATTTTTGATAAAGAAAATGATTTTACTGATAATCAGCAGTTGAAATGTGTTAAATCTATGAAACTAGAATCGAGTACAAAGAAACAAGCCTCCAATGTTTTTCAAGGATTTGCGACAGCTCGTGACACGAATGTAAGAGTCTCAGATGAAGCTTTACAGCGAGCAAGTAAACTCTTTGCAGAAGAAAATGATTCTCTTACTGCGAATAATACTCCAGAAAACCAACCGGTAATAGGATTCCAAACAGGTCGTGGCAAAAGTGTAAACGTATCAAAGAGTGCTCTCTTAAAAGCACAATCAGCATTTGCTAAAGATCTAGAAGACAATCCAGATCTCTCTGAAAATACGACGTTTAAACATGATCAATCTAAAGCCCAGTCGGTGCACTCTGGATTCGATTCATCAATAAACATTAATCCATCGAGGAAACGAAGAAGCGATATCGACGATGATACCCCAGCTGGTCGTAAGAAGGCACGAATAGGTCCAGATCTGCTGAGAAGAAAATTATTTAGTAAGATTGAAGAGGAAGAGAAGCATTTATCAGAGTCATTTCTGCACCTGGAGCAAAATATAGGTGGCATGGATAGGAATATCAAACACAAAGCACTACAGCCAGCAAAATCAGTTGATGACGTTGGCCAAAACATTCAGAACTGTATTTCCAAGGAAGTTCGTGACAGTATTGCCGCATTATTAAAGGACGAAGAGAGCTTCGACGAGTCATCAGACAAGTGGTCGCACCATGACAACTATTTAGCAGACACAAATCAAGTAAGAAGCAGTTGGTCAGCAGGTTCCTGTTTGAATTCATCTGTAAATCGTACTGATGAACCCCCTTCGAAAAGATCTCGATCCTTTCCAGGAAGCACTGAGCTCATCGATACTAAACTACCGATCTTAAAGTTGCCACCATCAAAGCCCCCATCTCCTAAACACGAATCTATTCCAGAAGATATTTATTTTGATTCACCATTCTCGCAAGAGTTGACTGCCCTCAACACGATTGAGCAGAGCCGAGAAAAGAGGTCAGCAGCAATTTTGGAACAGGAGAGAATTATTGAATCTAAAAAAACTTGCAGAGAAAAACCAACGACAGGCTCATTATTGCGTCTAAAAGAAACGAATTCTCGGATTTCATTGCAGTATTTCTTTGGTGGATCTTCACCAGCTATTAAAATGCCAGAAGAACTCTCGAGGGAAGGCATTGATCTCGCTGTGTTATCTATTAACTCCTCAACAGCCTCCTCTTATCAATTTCATTGTGTCGATTTTTATGGCGAAACCTTTATGATAAATCACAGTGATGGAATCCCATTAGAAGATGAGGCAACTTTAATTCCAAATGAAAACAATATGGCAGGTGTAGCTGAATTTAGACGAGCTTTTCTAGCTATGCCTGGCGTAGATCCATCGCTATTGCCCACTGGATGGGTTGAGAATCACTATAAGTGGATAGTGTGGAAGTTGGCATCAATGGACAGGCTAAGGTCCAGCAAAAAACACTCCCCGAGATTCCTCACGCCCGACAGAGTGATGAGTCAATTGAAGTACAGATACGACCGCGAGATAGATCAATCTCAACGTTCACCACTGAGAAGAATCTTGGAAAAAGATGATGCACCATCAAGACGTTTAGTCTTGTGTGTGTCTAAAATTCTTCAAGCCACCACTGAAGTCCGAGGAGGCTTCAAGACCAGTCCAAGGACAATTGAATTAACTGATGGCTGGTATTCAGTGCCTGCAGTGACCGATTATGCAATGCTTGATCACATAAACTCAGCTAAAGTCAAAGAGGGAACAAAACTAATAATCTGTGGGGCTGAGCTTTTAAATCTCGAGGAAGGACGTTATCCACTGGATATACCTGGCGATGTAAGACTGAAAATTCACACGAATTCAACACGTAGAGCACGATGGGACACGAAACTTGGCTATCAACCACAATGTGGCCCAATGAGATCGACTTTGAAATCAATAAATCCAAACGGTGGCCTCATAGGCAAGCTCACAGTGGCTGTGGCTCGAGTGTATCCAATTTTATACAGAGAGAAGACTCATGATGGACAATTTATAGACCGAAACGCCAGATGTGAGGAAAAAGCTGCGATTGCTTATGAAAGGGAGTGCCAGTCAAGAATAGATGCTATGTGTTCTGGAGCTCATGAATCTAAAGGAGACGCATGGAACGGTGAGTTGGAGGATCGGATGAGAAATAATCTACCAATGCGAAGGAACGTGACACCAATTGCAAAATTCAAAGTAGCAGATGGTGACAACACTGCATTGATTACATTGTGGTCTGGGGCTGAAGAATCGCAGAGTATCTTCAGGGAAAATACATGCATCACCATTCGCAATGCTCTAGCATCAAGCAGACGGTCAAATGAGCTACAAATTACTGCTGGTAGATACACAAGCTTTACTCAAGCGTCGTCAGACACAAGAATGACCTGTCCTAAACGAATATTCACGTCGTTAGAGTGTGCATCAATGCCTGGATTTAATCCAAATTATTCGGAATTAGACACGGTTGGTATTGTTGTATCAACAGGAGCTGCACCA
The DNA here is from genome assembly GCA_018902335.1 of Eumacrocentrus americanus. NCBI lineage: Eukaryota > Metazoa > Arthropoda > Insecta > Hymenoptera > Braconidae > Eumacrocentrus > Eumacrocentrus americanus. Next base: position 9,277 of record JABSMT010045541.1, read on the forward strand.
CATGGAATGAAAAACTTTGAGACCGTGAATTTGGCTTTTAAGAACGACGCCAATGACGATTCATCATCGTTCTATTTGTCCATTCTCTTCTGGCAGGGAATTGCGTCCTATGGCTTCACTGAGATCACAACAGTCGGGTCTTTTGTCGCGTGCAGCAATCTCGAGTGGCGTAAAAACACCTACAGAAGTATACCCACTGCCTTTTGCACTGAACGAACGGTACTCACATGCAATCCGCGACAGAATCATCTTCGTCAGGCGTTCGAGGACTTTCGTGCTAGGATCAACGATACTACGACTTACATTGAAACGTGTGCAGCAGCTATACAAGCTGAGATCACGAAAAAATCAAGATCAACGCCTGGTAGCCGAGATAGTACACCACGCTCCGAGTGTTGGACACCCCGTGCCGGCAGCAGTAATCGTCTAGTCAACTCGAATAGCACGCCACGAAATGACGCCAGAAAGATGGCAATTAAAGGCCGATTAGAGAAGCTTCAGTGTTATGGACCAGCACCCAGTTTGTCGCCCCTTCATTTAGCACAAACACCAAGGGTTACCCTTGACTTTCGTTCGCCTGTATCACGAGTCTCGCGACCATCAGAAACTGATCGTAAATAGGATTTATCAGTTATTAATCAGAGTATAGAAAAAAAATTTGTTAAGCTAATATGATTATTAATTATTTTATAATTATAACTAAGACAAGCTCTCTTTTGTGTTACCTTCATTGTTATGTATATTAGTTGTTTTCAATGTTTGGTACTAATAATAAATAAAATCGAACATTGACGGTGAAGTACTATCTATGGAGTGACTCTATTGCTTTGGGAATCCCATCGATGGGACATTGGGAATTTTCAAGGGTGAAGGTTCCCTGGTTCGTTGTAAAGACCCAGGTAAATGAGTCAGTGATCTTTGGACGATGGACAAGACCTCTTTGGGTCACATTCTTCAAATTCAGTTATTTATTCAGACTTTCAGAGATAGCACTCAAGTTTGAACTGGACACGCAGGTCAAGATAGGATGGGACTATAATAAAACCCTGACAATTGCTCAGGCCCCAACCACTTTTAACAGGTATAATGGGATGCAAAATTGCCGTGTCCCAAGCAAGCTTAATTCGGAAGGTCTCTGCCACTCTTACTCTATTGTTGTCGGACGCCTTTAGTCCCAGGTATTGTCCACATTGTCGACAGGGGACATTTTTCCTGAGCAACGATCCAGCGTTAATACCTACTAAACTGCGTTCAAATTTCTCTGACTTACGAGTTAACCATCGTCCTTCTGCTCAAACGACATCCAACATTTGCAAATAAATTTCTTCAGCTTTGCAAATAATAAAATCTCTAAATACACAATCTCTACCAAATATTTTACAGCAATTAGTTGGACTATATAATGCTCCCAAGCTAATAATAAATATTAAAAAACAATTTTTCTTTATATAAAACAGTTTAAAATCAATGGCTTGATACGTTAAGACTGATCTAGTGTGTTAATGCGATTAATTTGAATTCAAAAATTTCACGCGCTTCGCTTCTACGCATGTGCAGAAGATCATTGGAGAGAGGGAAACCCCCCACTAACGCAGCTGCGGTCTTAACGCGCGACGGACGAAGATCGCCGTCAGTTTGTTTAAGTTTAACGTGTAATGCAGACGTGTATATCAATTAAAAATCATTGATCCGGATCCTTGGGGTTAAAATCACCCACTAATTCCGCTTTTTTAAGTCACTATGTGAAGGTTCAGTGCTTATTATTTGAAAGAAGTAAAGAAGAAATCTGTTTTTGAAAGAAAAAAGACAAATTCCCGACGATGAACGAGAAGTTTCGTTATTTCAATAACTTATTAGATTAATTAAGGCTCTTTTGTTTTCTATTTTCTCGTTATTTACTTAATCGTTCTCTCGTTTGAAAGAAAATTCGCAAATAAAACATGAGTGAAAGCAGTGTGAAGATTGAATTTGCCGTCGGAAGCGAAGTGTCCATGGGACAATTCTTCAAGAGTTCCTTTGCAAGATCCTTTGTTACAAATTGCCGCGATGTCAAGTCTTTGCATTCCGAGTTTTTCGACTGTAATAATATCGATGAGGACTTGCAGCCAATTGGTTTGGATGATAACAGTAATAATCATCGATTTTCTCTCACGGATTTTGGTAATTTATCAAGCAAATACCAGAATATCACCAATTCCCTGACGAAAAAGGTAATAACAATGTTGTGTTGATTGTAAATTAGTGATTATTGATACAGAGGAAGATTAAATAAACCATTTTTTTTTTAGTTTTACAATGCTTTACAGAGATTATGGTTTTAATAGCCCAGTTAATTATTTTCCTTGGAATTGGGCACAGAAACTTCATCATATCTTCTTAAATTTACGAGATATGGTAAAAATGCATAGGACCTTTTTTGTAGAGAATTTAATTTTCAATAAAAAAGGTCTGATGCACTTTTGTCATATGTTGTACAGTTTTCAAGATATTTGAATTAATAATATAAATGTTGGAGATAAATGTTTTGAAAAAAGGAAAGATGAAATTCTTCGAGGGAATCAAAACTAGGGTATTTTTTTAAATCTGGAATACTTTATTATAGGTGTCCTTGGACGAGGCTGGGGTGAAGGAACTGGACCATCTTCGAAAGGTAAAGATTACCACCATTATAAATAATAGCACATAGCGTAAACTTAAAAGAATATCAAACCTACAAATAGGTTCATAGCCCTTTTAAGTCTTTTTGAGTTCAATGGACTGAGAAAGATATTACTAACTATTTTTTTTATCAGTCCTAACCATAAACTAGTTTCCTAAAATATAAACAATCATTTTTCTACCCATAAATATGTCCAAATAATTATTCAGTAGTACAGCGGTAAAAGGAGATAATTCAAAAAATATGAAAAATCTTACACTTTCATTTTTTACAAATATCTCGAAAATTTTGAGAGATACGATAAAATTGTATTGAACCTTTTTTGTAGGAAATTGAATTCTCTACAAAAAAGGTCCTCTGTATTTTTCTCGTATCTCACATAGTTTTCAAGCTATAATCAATTTTGTTTCAAACAAATTTTTTTTTCTCCAAAAAATCATTCGTCCACATTTTTCGAGATATCTCGAGAACCACACGACATATGATAAAATGTTAAAGGACCTTTTTTGCAGGAAATTAAATTCTCTACAAAAAAGGTCATTTGCATTTTTCTCGTATTTCCCATAGTTTTCGAGATAACAATGAATTTCATGAAAGATTTGAATATTAAAAAAAGTCATCTCGACTTGTCTCCTTTTACCGCTTCACTACACTATTTAAAACATTACAAATAAATTATTAAACTTATAATCTTCTCTTTTACCAATGGCCAAAATCAGCCTTCAAGTTCACTTGTAATAATATTTAAGACCTTCCTTAGTCATTTCTTATCTCAGTATGGCCATATATTAAACTTGAAGCATTTATGACCGTGGGTCCTTTTGTTCTCTTTTGAGACCAAAATTCCTCTGGTTTGGGTCCTCAGGGGCTATAAAATTCTGCCGAACATGGAGGTGTATTGAAAATTTCCACAATCCATTTCGTTCCATGGTCGAAGGAAGTCGATGACGTCAAGCCGAGGACAAAAGGGTATATACACGATAAGGGGGACGATTTCCGGGACAGGTGCCATGCTGAACACGAAGCATCCTTTCCTTTTCTCATTCTCTCTTCCATTATTCCATCGTACAGACCAACAAAAGGGGTACCCATGCTGTCGAATGACCCTTTACTTTTTTTCACACACTCAGATAAGAGTATATATGTATATATGTACCTATAAAGAGGTTTTTAAACGACACGTTGCTTTAGTGAATACATAATTTTCATTCTTCAACGCCTAGTTTTTGTTGCAACTCAGCTAGCACATTCGTTGAAATATTACAACTGATATCTTGCGTAGACAACGCAAGTGAAAGGACAGCAATCGTTAGTTGTTTCGTTGAGCAGGAAGTTCGCTTCAGCCCCTCCTTTAATTGTTATCACATAGTACACTAACAAAAAAAAAGAAATACATAGATAATATTAATTAAATGTGCCTTTAAAAAGTCCTAAAAAAATTATATTCAATATATACAAGAACTCTTACCTTTCCAAGGAACTTTAATAAACTATTCTTAATGATCCAATGTCTCCATTAGTTCCTTACTCAAGCAGAGAGCACAAATGGGCTATGAAAGTATATGGAAATCCAGGTATAAGAATGGATTTTGCAAGAATATCCGACAAGGCACGAAAATTAATCCCAAACCATTGCACTTAACAGCAGGGGGGATCTATTCTTCTTGTCTAGACTTCTAGACTCTTTATTATAGCAACCTTTATTTCCCATACCCGAATAACACTTTCCTCATCAGTATGTTACCTGGAGACAACTTACTCGGGCGGCTCCACAGCCAATGTAGATTATAAATCTAATATATCCCAGCAATGTGTATATATAAATTATAAAGCGAACGGCCGACTTTTCTTCGTCGATAGTCTGCATTCTCCTTGAGACTATATCCGCATATTCTCGACTGGCATTTTAGTCGACAGATATATTGCTCATTTATCATATCAAATATCTAAACTCGGGGAGAGGTGAAATAACTCGTCGGGAAGATCGTAAACTCAAGTGAAAGCTTTTACTCTGAAACAATAAAAACTGTTTGTTCCACTGGGACATATATAATAACCAGGGCGAAGAAGAAGAAGTCATAGCTGCATTACGTGCATTGCCAAAAAATTTAAAATCTTCTTTGCTAAAAAATATAT
>JABSMT010045651.1:0-14042 GCA_018902335.1 Eumacrocentrus americanus
ACTTATTACTGTTTTTTTTTTTTTTAGCATCACTGCTGGTTCATATGCAAACAGATAGTGTATCATATCATTGGCAGGTTGAATTGACCAATATTTTTTCCATATAATTGCTGGCGACTCTATCATAAAGCAAAATCATTCGTTTAAACTGTGACTTATTTCAAATCGGCTTGAAGAAAAGATTTGCATAATCCGCATTTTTTTCCTCAGTAATCACTGATTACATATGTCATCTATCTGCCAATGTCTTAAAAATTTTCATCATATTAAAACTGACGCAAGAGCATTTACAATGTCACTATTCAGATTACTCCGGTTCTCGCGAGAGACTTGAGGTCACATTGAGATAGTGACCGATGATGTGAATTTAAAATACAAACTGTGCTGTGAAATGGATCATTAAAAGCAGCGATTTTTTTTTGTCTGATCAACAGCCTACATTGGGAGTCGCATCAACACGATCAGCACTTTTCTACGCTATTTTGTGTCCTGTTGGATCCTACTTTCACAATCCGACTGAAACGGGTATATCCCTGCTGGCAGATCCCAGATACACAAGGGCATGGCCTGGTGGATGTGGTGATAAGAAAATAGGGAGTAATTATGGTCCCACAATTCATGTTCAGGAGAAAGCTGCGGAAAAGGGCCTCCAACAAGTCTTGTGGTTGTATGGTGAAGACATGCAGCTTACCGAAGTTGGCACCATGAACATTTTCATGGTTCTCATAAATGACGACGGGGGTAAGCTGATAGAAGTCAAGAAAATTCAGTCTTTCACTCTAAAAGAGTAACAAATAAATGACCCAAGTCGATAAAAAAATGTAAATTTCATTAAAATTTTTAACAAAATTTATTATATCTCGGAAACAATGAGAAATTTCGCAAAAATGCATAGGACCTTTATTGTAGAGAATTCAATTTCCTATAAAAAAGATCTTATGCAATTTCATCGTATCTCATGTAATTTGCGAGATATCTCGAAACATGTGGATGCACAATTTTTCTCAGAGGAAAAATTGGTTGAAAACAAAATTGGATACAGCGCGGGAACTATGCGAAATACGATAAAAGTACATCGGACCTTTTTTGTAGAGAATTTATTTTCCTGTAAAAAAGGTCTATAGTAATTTTATCGTACGTCTCACAGTTTTTAAGATATTTCAAATAATAGAAATGTCTAAAATTTTCAATAAATTGTTGACTTATCTCTTTTTTACAGCTTAATGACAGAATTAACAGTAATCAAATGATTAAATTGCAGAAAAAGAGTTGGTAACTCCACCTCTGAATGGCCTTATTCTTCCTGGGATCACGAGGTCGTCAATTTTGACATTAGCCCGTGAATTAAATCACTTCAAAGTGAGCGAGAGAACTATAACCATGGAGGAAGTCTGTCGATTGATTTCGGAAAACAGGGTGAGTAGTCATGTATAACAATGTTATTTACTTGATTTAATGTTTTAAAGAAGAAAATCAGAGACAATTGCCCTCGTAATGAGTGAAAAGACACGCCCCTGAACAATCGATCACAGTATTGACGTAAAAATCATTTCCGATAACATTATCACCCCGAACAATATATCCGTCTTATCCCAACAACGGCTGTGTGTGCCGATTTGCTCTATCAAAGTGGCTGAGAAAGTTGCAAAACACAAAGAAGATTAATTGATATGAATTGTTTTCTTTTTTTACATGTTACAGTTACTAGAGATGTTTGGTGCTGGAACTGCTTGTGTCGTCAGTCCAATTTCCTGCATCAATTTTGTTGATCGACCGCTTCACATACCAACCACGGATCAGCCAAACCCTGTGCACAAACTCTTCTTGAAGACCCTGCTAGACATTCAGTATGGCTTCGTTCCCAATCATCCTTGGGCATTGGAGATTGACTAATATTCAAGTCCTGCCACTTAGATTTATTAGTGGTAGAGACTATTGTAGCTTTCGTGTGAAGAATAGAGGAAGGAAACACTCATCAAGAGCAGATGACATGCTCTTCGATGATGAAATCTAATGAAAGAAGACTCTTTCCCTGATGATGCCTCGAGCTTACTCTGGAACATTATAGTTATATAATTATATTTATAGTTCAGAGATAGTATAGAGATCAATTTCTTGTTATTGTTAGCTTTATTTTGCTTTTTTCACGATGATAGTGACGCAAATTACGTTACCACCGACGCTCATAATTCTGTTTTGCCTCTGTGATTTCTCAAAGACCAAATTTTGTTGACGCTTCCTTTATAAAGCAGCTATTATTATAAAGAAAAATATACATATACAATTCTCTTTTTTCTTAAAAAATATTCCGACTAACATTTCAGTAGTGAAGCGATAAAAGGAAATAACTCGAGATAACACTTTCATTAAAATCTTTTACAAAATTGATTATATCTCAAAAACTATGGCAAATACGACAAAAATGCAAAACACCTTTTTTGTAGAGAATTCAATTTCCTACGAAAAAGGTTTAATGAGATTTTATCGTATCTCGTATAATTCTAGAGATAATTCAAAAATTAAAATTCATAAAATTTTTCACCTATCTCCTTTTATTAAAATCTTTTACAAAATTGATTATATCTCGAAAACTATGGCGAATACGACAAAAATGCAAAATACCTTTTTTGTAGGAAATTCAATTTCCCACGAAAAAGGTTTAATGACATTTTATCGTATCTCTCAGAATTCTAGAGATAATTCAAAAAATAAAATTCATAAAATTTTTCACCTATCTCCTTTTACCGCTTCACAACTGATTTTTAATACAATCCTGGAAAACTTTCCGCATCTCTTGATGAACTTTCAAATGGGTAATTTTCAGGTGTTAATGATGAATGATCTTGCGAAATAGAGGCCGCCAAAGAGGTCAATCATTCATATAAGCGCGCCTGGACTCGTGTCCGGGGTCGTCCGACAAAAATGGCGCAGATGATGAGGTGTAGAGTCAACCTATTTCCTCTAAAATACTCTTATAGCTCAGTGACACGTGTTGTCTTACCTATTAAATACCAGCGATCATGCTTTCACACAAGCTGGTTATTAAATGGTAATTAATCAAACAATCTTTCAAGTAATTAGGTTAAGTTCAATTGATTTTGAGGTTATGACAACATTTATATAGTAGGAATTAGTCTACAGACTAATTTATACATTCATTGGGTATTCAAAGAAATAGAATTAAAATTTAAAATTTATTATCTACACAATTCATTCTTTTCCAGACAATTTTACCAAAGGAGTATCAACAATATTAACTTGGTTATGCAATCAAGTTTAATAAACTGAATCTGTCAAATGTAGATTGGAATGAAGCAGAAGCATAAATAAACCATGATTTCTGATTTATTTTGTAGTCAAGGGAAAGGAAGTACTCATGCCTTCTCTGTCGCCAACAATGGAGACTGGCACCATAGTCAAATGGATAAAGAAAGAGGGAGAAGCAATTCAACCAGGTGATGCCCTTGCAGACATTCAGACAGACAAAGCTGTCATGACATTTGAGACAGAGGAAGAGAGCATTCTTGCTAAGATCATAGTAAGCTCGATATTTGTATTTGCCTGAATCGAATGCTCTTCGTTGACTTGGATGAATTGAGATATGTGAATTTGTTCCAGGTTCCTGAAGGAACAAAAGATATTAAAATAGGAACTCTAATAGCCCTGACTGTGGAGCCTGATGAGGACTGGAAGTCTGTTGAGATGCCTGACGGAGCAGGAGCTCCAGCATCCTCAGCTTCAGCTTCAAAAGCAACAGAAGCTGAAGCAGTGAGTGCAGAAGCTACTGAACCTCCTGCTGGTCAAGTAAACGTTGCAATGCCAGCACTTTCGCCAACGATGACTTCAGGAACGATTGTTAAATGGCTGAAGAAAGAGGGCGATGAAATTTCCCCAGGCGATTCAGTTGCTGACATTCAAACAGACAAGGCGGTGATGTCATTCGAGATGGATGAGGAAGCTGTTTTAGCGAAAATTCTAGTCGAGGAGGGATCTCAAGTGGATGTGGGTCAGCTTATTGCAGTCACAGTCGAGAGGGGGATGGATTGGAAGTCTGCAGTTATTCCTACATCTACGAAACCTGCTAGAGCTAAAGTTGAAGCTTCGACTGCACCTTCAGCTCCTGCTGCTTCACCGGCTGCTGTTGCTGCTGCTACAGCAAGAGCACAACCTCCACCGAGTGGACAAGTCTACGGTTTGGCTGTGAAACGATTACTAGAAGAGTATGGACTGAGTTCAGGCTCGATCAAGGGCACTGGACGTCCTAATCGACTACTGAAGGGCGATGTCTTGGAATACATTCAAGCCAATAATGTCCAGAAAGTTGCTCCAAAGACGGCTGACTCTGTGTCAGCAACTCCCGGTGCTCCATCATCTGCGCCAGTTGCTAAAACCCAAGTCTCAGCACCGCCAAAATCTGGTCCATCGACGTATAAAGACTATGAAGTATCAAATATCCGAGCGGTCATAGCGAAACGTCTTGGAGAATCCAAGAGTACGATCCCTCATTCTTATGCGACCATCGACATCAATATCGACAAGCTCACCGATCTACGTAACAAACTTAAAACTGAAAACGTTAAAGTTTCAGTCAATGATTTTATTACTAAAGCTGTGGCTCACGCACTCCTTGAGTGTCCTGATGTAAATTCGCTGTACAAAAATGGCCAAGTAAGAAAAGAAAAAAATCATTATCTTTGACCACAGACTAATGATTAATTTTCTTTATTTTTATTTGCAGATAGTGCACATGCAGAACGTCGATATATCAGTTGCAGTTTCAACACCCACTGGGCTCATCACTCCAATTGTCTTTAACACATCGACTAAGAGTTTGAGTGAAATATCAAATGACATCAGGACACTAGCTGGAAAGGCTCGCGAGGGGACTCTCAAGCCTAATGAATTCCAGGGAGGCACATTCACGTAAGTACATTATTTGTAGCTTATAAATTCGAATGCCTCAACGTTCAAAATCAAATTTAATTTTCCAGGATTTCTAATCTTGGAATGTTTGGAATCAAGGAATTCTCTGCGATAATCAATCCTCCACAGACGGCCATTCTCGCTGTTGGAGGAGGCCGCGACGTATTGGGTAATTTAATTAATTGTTATATGATACTTATCATTTATTATCAATACATTACTACTTTAATTCAATTAACGTATCATGTATTATGAATTCATTAATTAAACGTCATTTAATGCTGGACTAGAGGCTGATGTGCATTTGAAAAATGACAAAACAGACGATGAAATCGGTAAGAGAAGAGAAATATCTCTTGATGGCACTTTTAAAAGCACAATTCATAATACATGGCACCTTGATCGATGCGTAAAAATGATCAATCATTAACGTAACGCATTTATTTCCTAGATACCACCTTGAGAAATACCTCCCTGATGAGTGCAACTCTGTCGTACGACAGCAGAGCAATCGATGAAGATCAAGCAGCGAATTTCCTCTCGGTCTTGCGGTCAATGCTGGAGGATCCATCATTTCTGAGCATTGGAAGAGGCCAACAGTCATTACGACACAAGCGTGAATGATCGAAATTAAAGTGACGTCAAGAAGTGTTGAATACTGCCAATGTCGCAAAGGAACAGTACAAATAATTCGTTACAAAGTATCAACGATAAGATACGTGAGGTGTTAATCCAAAGGACACCGAGGCAGCTCGTACTATCGGTAGAATATTTGGATAAGTAGATAGATAGAACAGATAAATAAATGTAATGAATGAAATTATCAGCGACAAATTATTTTAGAAGAATGCATAGCATAAATTAATTAATTGTGCAATATGTGCACGTTAGATACAAATGAATAAGCCCTGAAATGCTATTTTAAAAAACGCGAAATATATTGTTTGAACGAAGTCTATTCTTCGATGCATCATGCTGACATAGTAGTCAGGGCTAATTAGTGAAAATTATGGCTGCCTCTTGTAAATAAAGTATTTATTGACCAACAGCCTTGTACGATTTTTCATTCGACCAGAGACACACGTCTCCAGCTTTAAATTATCCATGAACTAATATTAAACAGTTCTATCTGATGGATTTATATCAATTTCTATATGCAAACTAGTTTATTAACAGATGTCACTGCTTTTTGCCTTCCGGTGGGATTCCACCACGATACTGATAAGATAGAGGACTGATAACTCTGTAGAAATGATGTTAGGTGGTCAGAATAGAGATACAGGCGCAATAATTAAATTAAATTTAACTTAAAAAGCGGGACACTATTGACGTAAATGAAGATCCTGGGACATGAAGACAGCATTGATAAATCCTCAGACAATCTCTCTTGAACGCTGTTTTATACGTCATTCGACTTGACGAATAAGGAAGAATCGTGTGCCGCATTCTAATTGCACGCGACTTGAGGCGAACATTTCCTTCCCTCTGCGTTATAATAACCATTGAGTAAAATGCGAAGGAAGTTCCATTGCTTGTGGTAGATAAAATTGGATATTAGTTGAATACAAATTTATAAATACAGTAATATATACAGAATCTATTCATGTAGTTACATTGAATGTGTTGAGCAGTATAATATATACTCTTAGGCACGAGCTTGACAATGAAAATCGTTATATATATATACTGGTAGAAAATTTCAGTAAAATTTTATAAAACTAGTGGTGCTTTTTTCGTTTAAAAATTGTCAAAATGTTTATAAAAAACGATGCGCACAAGTGCGTTTGGCCTTTATCACTCGTAATACTCTGACTTAATACAAAAATCTAATTATTTTTACTAAAAACACACGCTTCTACAATCTCCATCTGGATTAAATCGTTTTGTTTGTTTAGAAAAGTTCGAAATATTACATTTTTCAAACACTCTACGGAGTGTACACTGAAAAAATAATCATAAAAGCGTTCTCGCTGTATCCACAAGCCAGACACACAAATTTTTCATGTCAATAGACACTTGCATTCATACAACAAAATCCTTGTATAAGTACAGGACTTATTAATAAAATAATGGCTTGACTATTATTCGCAAAATTAAAGACTGGGACCGTGATAAGTGCTTGTTAAACAATTAATTGCACTTGTATGAAAAACTGCTGAATCACATCATCACATCTATTCGCTGATTTATGCAATCAACATCACAATTTTGTCATCTTCTCCCTCCATGAATCGCGAATTAATTAAAATGCCTTGTGAAGGATCCTCTGGGCGGCTCGGATAAGAGGAGTGAGTGATGAAAGCTCGGCACAATTCTCAAGGAAAGGATGAGCCAGTAATTCATCAGCTGAAGCACGATCGTCCACCTCAACTGCTAAACATCTCTCAAGGAAATTTTGCAACGTGGAACTGAGAGTATCCCATCGGGGAATTGAAGGTTTCCCAATGGCAGCAATCAGATATAATGCCCTCAAGGGTGTTTCCTTGAGATACGGTGGTTCACCCTCAATCATTTCTATAGCCATGATCCCCAATGACCAAATATCCACCTTCTTTCCATACTGTTTTCTCGTTACGACCTCAGGAGCCATCCAGTAAGGTGTCCCTACCATCGTTTGCCTCTTCTCATCGCCATCGATGTTGGCGCAGAAGCCAAAATCAGTGACTTTCACAGCGCCATTCATGCCAAGAAGAACATTGTCCGACTTTATGTCTCTGTGAATGATTCCCTTGGAGTGAAGGAAACTAACAGCTTTCAGAACTTCACGACAAACAGCAGCAATCTGAACCTCCTTCATTACTGTCTCTGTTACAACGTCTGTGAGAGGTCCGCCTTGCAATAATTCCATGACTACCCAAAGATGTTCCTCAACTAAATAAGCATCTAAGAAATTCACAAGATTTGGATGTTGGAATTCTTTTAGAACCTTGATCTCAGTGAGAATAAGCTCTTTCTTTGGCTGTTTTGCTAAATCGATGTCCTTTATCGCGACTTTTTGGTTGTTTATCAGATCAGTAGCTATGAATACAGTGCCTGAAGCACCAGCTCCGACCTCCTTGGTCCTTTCAAAACGTCTATTAGGATCTCCACAGTGACAAATACTTCGTAGCTCCTCGTACACCTCTTCATCAGTCATTCGTCCCACTGAGCATTCTGTTTTTCGACGAAGAACAGGACTTTCTTCCTCAATAGCACCTTTGTCTTGTGGCTGATTTTCATCCTCTAATTGATATGCGTTGAGGTCCTCCAATATTTCTGTCAATGTTTTCTCCACACGTTCTGTGTGCTTCCTGGGTGCAGGCTTGGGAGTCTTGCCAATCTTTGGTGGTAATTCTGGTATCCTCTGCAATTGACTGTCCGTAGAGCTGGCAGATGTCGAGCCATCAGAGTCACCAGACTGATACTTTTTCGCTAGAATCTTATCAATCTCCTGTGACTCTTCCTCAATGAGATCTTCAGTAACAAATGGCTTGAATACCTCTTCCTGTGGCTTCTTCTTTATCGAATAATTGTAAAATTTAATAGCCTGCAGAGCAGCGGCAGGATGTGAATCTTGTTCGGATTTTGAAATTTGAGTATTTAGCAAACGAATCCAGGGATCAGGCAAACCTTCTAGTTGTCCTGTTTCCGCATTCTTAATAACATGAAACTCGTGCGAGACATTTGTCGGGAGGCCAATCTCACCGACATTGCCCTCCGTTGTTGCCTTCTTCTTCGAGAAGAACTTGGAGATGCTGAGACTCATTTTACCGCGAAATCTCGCAACTTTGCGACGCTCCGTCTTGATGAGAAAAAAATCTCTTGTCTTCCGGTCCGTGCGACAGAGACAATGCGCCTTGGCAACAACAAAAGATCTTGAGTCAACGGGGGCCTTGAAAGAGAGAAGATAAGGCACCCTTACTTGATAATTGAGTATTAAAGGCACATACCACACATGATCACACCCATCCTTTTATGATGGCAGCAACAAACACGCCCTTGTTATCCTGTAATCACAAATTATTCTCTGTCCAGCAATCAACTTGAACCTTTTTCACGCCCATGTGCTATTTAAAAGGCTCGTGTGCACGTTCAATATCAGCGGACAACTCGGCTAAATTATTGTATATCGTGAGGTGTTACATACTTCGCTGCTGTGTATGGCCATTCAATTGACACTCAAATAAATATATACATAACGAATTGGGATTGAACGATGCTACACTCACACACATGGACCACTAATACTAATATAGACCAGCGATATCGCACACCCTTCCTTATCGCAGCATTTGTATGGAAATGAGCACGAGAGATATTGTCCGTGACGAGAGACGTTTTGGAGAGCAACCGCCATCTAATGGCTGACTGATGACTCATATTTGTCCAGTCGATTTTATTACTTATTCGTCGTTTAGATGAATCATCCGTTAATTTTTCTGAAGAAAGACCTCCGTGATTTGTTATCAATCGATATTCAACATGATTCATCATTCGAAAATGCCTAATTAACTTCATTGGTAAGATCTCTGTAAGATTTCAGGTGATTGGATTTTTTTTTGATTTTTGAAAAAAGCGCGGGAAGACGCCGCGCTGTTTTACCGACTCTGATTATTTATCGACCGCGCAAGTCTTTGGATTCCCGCCATTTACAAACTTATAAGGGATACAAAAGATCGTGATTTTTGTGAATGAATAGGATTGAGGCCTAAGTTATGACGTATTAGCTTGTATGGAATTAATTTATTAGTTTGTAAAAAAAATAACCTATATGTAATAGTTGCATTGTTGTCGATGACAACTACAACTGATTGTGGTTGTACAATATCAGATGTTTGGCCGATTATACTGCCTATTTAGCAATCGAAGGACAGAGTTTGTTGTGTTTACCGACCCAGCTTTGATCAGGAGATGTTGTTATCAAAGCTTTAGAAACCTTGATGAACGTCAGAAAAAGCGAAGCATAGGAAAACCGACAATGAGCACATCAGTCTGTTCAGTGTCCTCATAGGACAATGCACATCATAATTCAGGTCGACCTTCTGACGGTGACGAAACAGGTGCCGACATTAATAACTGATTTAGAGCATTCCTTTATTGGAAAGGAAGAAGGGTTTGCACCTTGAATAAATATGAGATCCGTTGAATTTTCGAAAAAATCCGTTGGAAATCATCCCAGCTAGGGATTCAAACCCAGGACCTTCAGATTGGTACTCTGACGCTCTACCCAACTGAGCTACCGGCGATCACATCTTTTCTATATTTCAATTTCAATCATATTCATTCATTATACTTACCTACCCCTATGCCGTCTATACCTTATTATGCAATTATTATGAAGCCGGTAAGTATCAATCCACTTACCGACGTCTCGATGAGATCAACAACGAGGATCATTGTCACGATTATGCTAAAGGGGATGTGTCGCTCGCTGAATTTAACATCTTTTCTATGTAAATTCGCGAATATATCGCAGGCTGGTCCCCGACGATTGATCATGCGGAATAGCAATTTGACGAGAGAAATAAAAAAGGACAAATGAAAATAACAAGGAATTTCCGGTATGAAATCAAGGTGATAGAGATGACTTTTAACATTCCCTGGGCATATATGTATAAAAAGAATCGGCGCTGGACTAGCTCCTCAGTCAACAACACCTCGTCAATCGGATTAGATTCCGGAACGTGTCGAAATAGTCCGACGTGACGGTGCCGGGAGTTTCAAGATAATGGAAGCCCGCAGTCACAATTTTTATTACTCAGAGAATTCCTAATCCTATTATCAGCTTTGATGATAACAGAAATATTATAATGATAATGCATTATATTTTTAAAAGCGACATTTTTGGTCTATGTAATTTTGTGGCAATTGGAAAAAAAATTTCGTGGAGTTAAGTCAGCGCGATATTGTTTATAGTTTTATCAACAGTGTGCTGTTCCCTTTTTTTGTTAATTTGCCTTTATTTTGTTTTTAAAATCGAACTAGATGTTTCGGAGTTCTTCTATACGCAGTTGTAATTGTTTAATTATAAACAAGGCGAGAGCAGAAGCCAATGATTTTACTAGTTAATCGATTTCTGTAATCTTAAAAGAGCGTAAAAAATTTAACAATCTTGGGGAACGCAATAAGAAACCGTGTGCAAGCAATTGTATATAGTTGTGAATTGAAAGAAAACATGAGATACCTTTTGATAATTGTGTTAGCTTGTTTTCTACCTGAAAAGACTTTGTCCTTTAACTTTGTACGAGAATTCCTTTTCCCAAGAAATCCACATTTAAATAGAGTTAGGAATCTTGAGTCAGCGAGATCGATTAATGAACCCGTTGTTCTGGATTTTGTAAGCTGATTTTGTCTGGAAATAGAAAATAGAATTAAATTTTGAGAAATTTAAATGACGATTTTTATTCCTGTGATTTTTGTTTGCTAAGGTGGGCCTAGTGGAGAAGCATGGTTATCCTGGTGAAGAACATAATTTGACGACTGAGGATGGATACAATATAGTTCTACACAGGATACCTGGCAGTCTAAAATCGCCGCCAGGAAAAGGAAAACCCGTAGTTTTCCTCCAGCACGGAATCGCCATTTCATCTGATTCCTGGGTTTTGATAGGACCGAAAAATGACCTTGGTAAACGCACTGAATTATCTTTGACCTTTACGAAATTCGAGATTTCATCAAAACCAACTCTGCATTCTCATTTACGTCACCATGAATATGATTATACTAAATGGTGGATACTACAGGTTGTCGTAATAGGCGTTAAGGTCATTGTGGCACTCATCAATTAAAGAAAACAAATTCAGTAATTCAAGGCAAGCAAGTGTAAGAACACTAAAGTCTAAAAAAAAGCTGTATCATGATTTACTTAATATGTTTGTGCGTCAGAAATAAATTTTCATATCAAAAACCATAACATTTAGATCAGAAAAATATCAACTGAATTTTTCTCTCAATGTAGATTATTATTGTAATAAAACAATAAGATATTCAATAATATTTTTTACCATCCCCATTAGCATACATCTTGGCGGACGCAGGGTACGACGTTTGGGTGGGCAATTTCAGAGGCAACAGTTACTGTCGGTCACACAAAGAACTCTTGCCAGCAGACCGTGAATTTTGGAAATTCAGGTAATTCAATTATAATTCACTCCTCTCCCAAAGCTGAATTCAACAATGTTTTTTTATTTCTTTACAGCTACCATGAAATAGCCCTTTACGATCTGCCTTTGATGATAGACCATGCTCTGAATGTATCTGGAGAAAAGACAATGTACTACATAGGCCACTCTATGGGGACGACTTTGAGCTACATTCTTCTGGCCATGAAGCCAGAATACAACGAGAAGATAAGATTGGGTGTGAGCCTGGCACCAATTGCATTCTGGAAAGTTCCCCCTGGTCAAACATTAATCAAATTTTTCAAGCAGAATTCCGAATTTTTTAACGTAAGTCACACCCAGTATTTTATCATTACGTATGAAATAAGGATGGAACATGGAATAGTTTCTAGTGAATTAATGCTTCAATGATGTTAAAAATGCACATTATTAAATTTAAATATTTTTGTTACAGATGATTGCTACTGTAAACAATATCTATGAAGTATTCCCTCAAACGACTAACAACGCCAGATTAGCAAATGCCCTTTGTAGTGATGACTCTGTATTGCAGCCTGCATGTATTGCTTTTATTTTTTCCATGGCAGGGGAAGATCGTGATCAGCTCAATACCGTACGTTTTTATTCTTTTTAAAATCCTTTTTTAAAAAATCCACATAACGTTCTTAAATCAGTTATCATCTTAGATGAATCGCGCCAAATCCACTTCCAATCTCTAGTTTTAGACAAATAATAACTATAATCAGTAGTATACATTATAGTGTATGTATTTTTTCTATAATTCATGATTTTAATTATTTTAAAGACCATCATACCGTACTGGATGTCTCACTATCCATCTGGTGCCTCTGTGCAGACGTTGACTCATTTTGTACAAAATATAAAGCAGGGTAACTATCCACATAATATGCATATAAAATAATGGATGTATCTGTGAGCTGATTTTCTAATTAATTACAGGTGCATTTCAGCCATATGATTACGGTTACGTGGAGAATTTTAAGATTTACGGGCAGAAGAAACCACCTCTGTATGATGTGAAGAAGATAACTGCACCTATTGCACTGATATATTCAACGAATGATCCGTTTATTCATGAGGAGGTAATCAAAATGAGAGTGTCTCAATAAAGTTTACATTATTAAAAACTGGATTTTCTCTGCGTACAGAATCTTCAGGAGCTTGCAAAGAGACTGAGAAATCTCGTTGAAGTGTATGTGGTACCTCACAAGTTGTTCAATCACCTCGACTACCTCTGGGCACGTGACGTGAAGGAGCTGTTGTACGATAAAATAGTAGATCTTTTAGCTGTGAATTAATGGATCGAATAAGTATTGTGAAATTAATGTAAATAGAGGAATTTAATACGAATTAAATTCTCTTTAAAAACATATAATGTGTAACGTTTTCATTGTTGTCGATTAAAGCTGATTGTGATTGGTCCACAGGTCGATCAATTAAACACAAGTCATGTTGTAGTTAAGCTCAACTTAGGTATTATTGAAAGTCTACAAAGATGAGGATGTCCTTTGAGAAATCTCGTGCACAATCCCCTGAGTTTGTCAATGTTTCGCATGTACGTCAAGGTGACTCGGGAAAGATCGCATCAGAAACGAAAAAAAAGAAGTCCTGGACAAAGGTGGGGAACAGGTCCACCAGGGATCATCTGTTATCTGATGCAGAAAACTTAAAATTCGTCGTTCAGTCTTTTTCCACATGTTACAGGAGATACTCGTGAACATTGGACACGAGATTGATTTGCAATCGTGTATTTTATTCACTAATTATATCTACTTACGCGCATCAAGTTTGTTCTAGAACACTATGAAATACATTTTGCTATTTACGCTTATTAGTTTATTACCTAAAAATGCTCTGTCTCTTGGTTTTCTACGGGAGTTCCTTTTCCCCACAAATCCACGACTAAATAGAGTGAGGAAGTTTGATTCGGCATCAAGATCAATTGATGATGAGCCCGTTGTTCTAGATTTTGTAAGTATATATATTTTTTCTAAATAA
>JABSMT010045762.1:0-14038 GCA_018902335.1 Eumacrocentrus americanus
TGTTTTTCATATTTTTTTTTTTAAACCTCTTTTATGCAGAGCAATGACGAGAGTATTTTTTATTCTTATGTACAGAGACTTTTTAGGCAGTTGCACATCGCTGTCTAACATTATTACAGTCATCAACGACGCGATACTCCTGAGATTAAGATATTTAACAGCTTATAATACACGATATAGTACAATGCGTTTGGTATAATACCGAGAGCACAGCAAAATTAATCACCATGATCTCTCATGACAAAGAGGAAGCTGCATTTTATGCAGCATTCTCCAGTACAATCACACGACTTTTTGTTGATATACATACATCAGGTTATCTAAGAGTTCGTTGAGGATATCAGAGTTGTTAGACAGACTTCTCTAAAACGTTTAACTAGACCTCTGCGCCCAAATCTCTTACACCTTGTTCTGCTATGGGCACGTACCTATCATCGATCTTCACAAGAAGAATAACTTTGTCAACGTGAGATCGTCGATTGGGATCACGATGATTCGGTAACCACCGATGAACAACACAGCCTTCCATGCCTCTCTCAGGCACCCAATGCTGCCAGCCTGTTCTTCCACCTTGCTGCCTCATCTTCTCATCAGGCCAGATCACGTCGATTCGTCTACCAAGATTGATAGCATCGTAAACTTGGTTTGGATCCATAATTCGTACTCGTTGAGAAATTTCTTCCTTCTCTGTTTTCCCAGAGAAACTCGTTTCGCACTTGGACTCTGTCTTAATGTCGTTATTGCTGAGCAGTCCTGCAAGACTAGCTAGGGTCGAGCTCGTCGGTTTGCCCACCGAAGCCAAAGAGCCACGATTCCCTCCAAGAGAGCCTGTATTAGCTCTGCCTAATGATCCACGACCTGTTGACGCACCAATTTGACAACCAGACTCCATCGACTGCGAGCCAGAAGTATTGTGGCCTGATTGGCTGTAGCCTATGGATTAAAAAGGAATTTATTATTGTATGAAATGAATTTTTCTAGTAGAAAGAAGAACGATAATTTGGTGGTATTCGCACCAGAATGAATATTGTAAGTAGTCATTGCATAAACGCCATCGTTACCGAATCCACCGTCGTCCTGAGATCCAGTTCCACCTGAAGAGCAGCCCTGTGCACATCGTCTTCTAACTCTGCAAGAGAAACAAATATTGATTTCGTTGTATTAACTTTGATATGATAAAAATTAATTTCTTACTTTCTCCACAGCTTGAGCACATTGTGTTTGATTGCATTAAGACTGAGTGGTCCTCCGATGATGGAGCAGAGTTGTTCGTTAGTTTCTGCATAGCTGGTCGTAAGAGGAGAAACATAAATTGGATATCCAATTGGTTGATCACAGGAACTGTTAATAATATTTCTCAATGCCTGCTTTGCATTCTGGATCGACCCTCTCTCTGGATTTCTGTTCCTCAAGTACACCAGTTCCTGTTGCTGACCTGCCCAGAGGCCTCTCACGCACTCTCGATTCATTTTGATCACTCGAAAACTCAAGAAGCGTTTGTTCAGCATGATCACCTTGTACTCGTCGATGCCATCGTCTAGAACGTGTCTCAGAGCCAGAAGACTCGGTGCTCCACTGAGAACAGCATTTCTCCACAGTGGGTCAGCCTCGTGACTAATCACAAGGTGTCGATCGTGATTGTCAATCGCCTCATACAACGCTGAAGGCTCATCGTACTGTTCAGGACTCATGAAGTGATCTTGATGTAATTTTAAAGCCATCCTGACGCCCTTTGCCACGACACTTCTGAGTAAATCGACGTCGTGCAGGACCCACTCGTCTCTGATCGACGTTATTCTGAAGTCTCCTTTGAATAATGCATGAAGACCATAGAGAAAGAATTCAACACTGGAAACAGTGTTATGCGAGGCAGCTCCCAGGACTCGTCGTCCCAGAAGACTCAGTGCAAGACAGAGGGACACGAGACAAGAGTCTCGAGTCCTCTCAAGCGTTTTATCAGTCTTAACGGCGCAGAATTGGATCCAGTCAAGATAAACATTGCAGAAACTGCTTCTCGTGATGCCACTAGCACGAAAATCAAAGTCTTCGTCGATATTCATATTAAAAACTGGATCGAGATCAACGAAATTCTTCTCAAGAGTCGGTTTAAGTGCATCTGTAATGTCTGAATTGTCGAGCCACTGTTTCAATTTTGGCGATTTGATCGCGTAGAACACAATGCTCTTCACGTAGTACGTAACGAGTACTTTTCGAAAGTCAAAGACTTGAAGCATGGACCCAGCAGAATTGTCAGATATTGAATATCCTTCAAGAACATATTTAGCACTGGCGACTTCCCAGGCAAGCCATCGTTGTCCAAAGGCTGCATTCATGCTCAGAACGCTCGAAAGATGACCCATTTCACAGCAACAACAGTTGTCATTTTCCTCGATACTCTCAGAGATGGCTTCGACCTCTCTCTGTTGACAATAGGTCCCCCTGAATTCGAGACCACGTAGTTGAAAGGTCACCAAGCCATTGGCGAGCTGGACAACGTGAACAAGACAATTGAGGTAGTCAGAGGCGAGTAGAAAGCAGTCTCCTTGCTCAACACTTCCCCATCGTCCAAGTGCCAAGTCTCCATAAAGGCTGTGTTGAAGAGATCTTGTCAATTGCTCGTAGAAGATTGAATTAAGATTGTTGTCATCAGCGCCAAGATTACGTTCCAAGTGCGAGGACATTCTTGTGTTGGAATGATCTACACGACGAGTTTTGTAGTCGCGTTCCCAGAATTTAATTGGTCTCACGTACGAACAAATGAAGATGGCACTGCCAAGAAGTGGATTAAGAGGAGTGCTGAGGATCGCTGAGATCGTTGCTTGCAGGAAGAGCATCGCTGAATGAGGGACGGAGAATGGCTGGGCAAAGGCGTGGAAAGCACTGCCCCAGGTGACTTGCCAAGGTGCAATGTAAGTCACGACGAAGCGGATCTTGAGAAGAAGTTCGTAGATCTTAGCAAAGACGATTCCAGTCACGAAGTAATCGACCAGGAAAGTTTCAGTGATGTCTGTTTCACTGTAGTCGATCTTGAAGAACAGGACTGAGAATACTAGTACCAAGTATCGAGATGATGGATCAGCATAGGCAGACCTGAGGGATTTTAATCCACAGACGACGATGATTAGTGCTCCAACACTTTCTCCAAACTTTTCTACAATTTTCGGTGAGCACTCTGTGAGTGCCCCCAGGAAGACAATAGGATATAATATGTTTCTCTCTAGGAAACATAGGCAAACGTAGACTTTTTCGAACCACATGATTTTCACAGGCTCACGAACTTCGAATTGAGCGTGTTCGTGGCTCCTCAAGACTGGTCTAGCTAAGCACAGCCATGGCAATTGTTTCCTGAGCTGTGGAACGATATAGTGCAGGAGAAATCCCAAACAACTGGCGATTCCCCATAGAACAGGATTTAATTCTGGTTGAAGCGCAGTGAACACAGTTGAACAGTGAATTGAGAAGGATAAGACACCAATGACAGTGCAGACAATTAAGTCATTCTTTAGCCTAGCTTTCACAGTGGATCTCAGCTTCTGTGGAAGAGGATCAACGAGTTCCGAGTCTGATATCTGTTCGCCAACTTTAATCTTCACGTCTTTCTTCCTGCCAGAAGTCTTGATTTTCGTTTCTTTGTAAGCAGGCGCTTGTGGTTCTCTTCTCGATGTGTTTTCTATTATCTTGGCTTCCATTTCCTCGAGGTACATTTCTGGTGGCCACAAATTCGTCTTTACAATGTCCCATATGACACTAGGATCAGAGGAAGATCTACTCAGGTGATAGGATATGGCAACAAGCAGACCTGCAAAGATGGAGAAGAGAATGTGCTGCGAGGACTTGGGCTCTGTTAAAGCTCCATAGGCAAATCCGTAGAGCGTTGCAACTGTTATTACACTTCGAGCGAGGCAGTAAACTGAAGAAACTAGAGACGTCGTTGCAGTTCCACCGAAGAGATGGATATCCAAGTGCTCACAGATATACATCAAGAAGGTATTGATCTGTGGAAAGAGTCCCAAGGAAAAAATAATGGGAAATGCTAGTAGAAAAATCAGCAGCACATTCCTCACTTGATTAATTGCGTCATAGTCAGCTACTCGTAGTCCATAGACTCGAAAATCCGAATTCCTGAAGTTATGCATTGCCTCAGTGAGGATAAGAATGATGCTTGAGACAATGATGTAGTACACTGGTCGTGAAAAAACAATGATCCTGTTGAAACCGTGAGTGGGTGATGCTGCATCTGGCTGCACAGACTTCAGCAGAGAGTATTGACATCCTGCGGTAACAAAGCAGAAAACAAAGGCAAAGATGTCACGATAGAAACCCTGCTGAAGGAGTCTTAATCCAAGACCTGCCACAGACACTGCCAAAAGCGTTGATATTATCGTCTCTAGTACAGTCAGATTTCGATCAAGTAGAGCAAGCAGCGAAAGTCTATCAAATCGCACTTTTATATGAGGAAGTTTCCCAATTTTCCATTTGTAATAATGTCGCGTGGGTTTGGCTTTTGAGTCACCTGGCCCATCCAAACCATCGATAAATCTGTTCCACGACATGCTCGCATTTATGTCGCCCTCTTGATGTGTTGGTAATGGCAGCACAGGCATTTGATTTTGATTCTCCGACGCTTGTGTATTCAAATTGATATTGCCCAACAAATGATGAATTCGACAATTACGATCAGCAATCATTCGAAAGAATAAATCCCTCTCGAAAAGCATTCCTGGATCAAAAACACTAGAATTTCCAGCATTCGTAGAGACCATGTTAGTTGGTAATGAGTTTTGAGTTCTTGTTTGACTGTTTGCAGGGCTTGATAACACTGGGGGAGTATCAATAATCACAGTTAATCCCGCTGAATTTAAAGATAGACTGCTGTAACTATTGCTGAGCGAATCAGCAAGCCAATTGCCATCGAGGGGAATATTTTGACTTCGTTGTTGTCGAAGCACGGAATTCAGCAGCTTTTCATTCCAGCCAGGCTGAGAAGGCAGTTGTGCTGGCATAGAAATGCCTTCACAAGTCTTTGGTTCCAAGTATGGAAGCCTCCTTTCTCTGCCATCGCGAGACTGAGCAGGATCTTCAGTCGTGTCGTTGTGATTCGGGTCCAAATGACACTCTCCATTTGACAATAATCCTACGAGCGTTGCGAAGGGATCTAGATTTTCCTCACGTCCACCTCTAGTTCCTCTGTACACTCTCGCATGACGCTTCAGTCTTATGGGTCTGCTTCTTCTGGAGATGCTTGACACAGGGCCTCGTGTAGGTTCAACGGCTTCAGAGGGCGACGATCCAATAGTCTGAACGTCATTCTTGAGCAAAGCTGCCAACAAAGGAGGTGCAGGATTGGAGAGAAGGGTGCTTAATTCGTTGTTGGAGCTGCTTGCTTGCTCAAATTTATTACTGTCCTTCGTTCGTTTTCGATCTCGCTCTCGACGTGATTCTAACGTTCGTCGAGGCTTGCTCGTTGAAGCTTCAGACAAACAAACTGTTTCATTCAGCTCTTGAGAGATTTTTGGACGGTTTTGCTTTGGAATTGCACCCTGGTGACGTTTGCTGTCCACCATGTTTGGCATGGGCAGGAGTGTCTTCCTCACTTCGTTGTCAATGCTGAGAGTCGTCGTGCTTGAAGACGCCGAGTCCGGTTCTTTCGGGTGGAAATCTAGAAAATTAGATTAATTATTAAGAATGATAAAAGAAAAAGTATTTTATTTTGTTTGATATGTATTGTTGCAGTAGATGATGACTAGTGACTAATTACTGGGGTTTACTCCTATCTCGTTGTACCGGGAGCTCTATCGCAAGATCTAAAAGTGACTTACAATCGGTACTAGCTGTTTGTAGGCTCTCCGAAGTGTCCGTATCGTCGGAACGAGCGAATGTCCAAAAAACTGGCAGCATGAATCGAGAGAACATGGTAGGGTTTACTCGACAGACTGATGATTCTACTCAATCTTCCCATTGTAATTAAACTTGTATGTTATCAATCGCGAGGAGAACTGAGCTATTGTTAATTATCCATGGTTGAGAATGTGTATTGCGAGATGATTAATAACATAAACAAAAATAATAATAAACGTGGAGAGAAAATAGTTCTGCTACTTACTTTTATTTGTCCAAGGCTCCACTGGACACTCGCCATTCTCAAAGAGCCAATCGATCCCCATGATACTCCCAGAGTTCAAGGGATCATCTAGCTTCTTTCCAAGGTCCTCCTGAATTTCTTTTCGTCTCTCACTGTCGGTGAGCTCATGACTGCTCTGACTGGCATTGCTAAACCGTCTTTTGTACGTTGGTTTCACCTCATCCAAAAGAGCCTCCCTCGAATTCGCAGAGTCGTTGTCTATTGCCACTTCCCCATTAAACCTGAAATATAATAAATAATAAAATCATGCTAAAAAGTTTTTTTAATTTCCGAATTATTTAAAGACAAGTTATTTACCTAGAAAATCTATCATCGAAACCACCAGCACTCAAACTTCGATCGCGATTCGAACAGGCACTGGCATCGCCTATAGTTTTCCTCGTGAGTAAGGGACTGTAAGAGTCTCGCAAACTATAACCACCAGCACTCTCATTGGCAAATTGCTCATCGATCTGTTCAGCTATGGGATGAACAATCTCAGAACCATAACTGAGATAAGGAAGCAACTGTAGTTGATTTCGTTTTAAAGTGTTTTGTGGTAATATCTGCAATAATCATTCACATATACAGATCCATAAATATCAAATCAATAAAGAATTGAAGAAATTTGAAGAAAATTAAATGCAATTTTTACCTTCTTTGTATTGATTGTTTCTAAACTCTGTGGATGAAGAGGTAAATTATTGTCGTCCGATGGACCAGCATTTTTGCTGGTTGCTCCAATCGTCTCCAGACTCTGTGGATGCACCAACTGCTGATGAAGTTTCGTAGCAATCACCTGAAAAATAAATACAACAATGTTCACAAATAAATATTATTACAAAAATCGCAAACAAAAATTACTATTTTCAATCTCACCTCCAATGATTGTGGATGCGATGGCATTTTAATCTTGTCCAAGTCCTTCTTCTTTGATATAGTCTCCAGACTTTGAGGATGATCAGTAGTGAGATGTGTCTCCATTGGGATGGAATGTGAGGCATGTCTTCGAACACTCTCATTGGACTTCCAGTAAGGATAATCTTCTCCATGCTGCTCCAACTCCAGTGAGCTCGTCTGTTTGATTCGACACCTGTAGCCAGTTTTGCCTGGAGTCCCTTGCTTCACATGACGACTCTGAGAATCCTCGGACGCGTGTCTCGACAGCTTCCTCGTGCCTGGACGATCCTCTTCAGCTATCACCACGCATTTTTGACGTTTCAATCGCCATTCTAAAATTCGTTTTCAAACCCTCAACGGCATATTACAGCTATCTCTAATGATTCACTGTCATTGCCCAACAATAAAATTCTTAACAATAAAAAAAGAAAAGTAAAACAAATGATTTTTACCGTTTATTTTTCTCATTCTTATCTCGTGGTCCTGTGCAGATATTAGTCCAGCGTCATGAACATTTACACTAGTTACTGCGGGTTTACTGAGCTGTTGTGCCTCCTCAGAACTCTCAGAACTATTTTTCCTGTGTATCTCAACTTTCAAGTCTATTGTAGAATTTGGTTTATCACGATTATACTCAGATGTTATACTATCAGCGTCTGCACTCTGTGCATTCTGTTCGATGTATGAATTTCGTGAGGAACATTCCACGGGTGGTGTATCTGTTTTCCCTGCATTAAGAACAAACAAAAAAGAAATCAAAGAAACGAAAAGAAAGGAACATACAAGAAATACCAACAAGCAATTAAACATTAATTATCATCATTTACACATAGAATATTCATGACAAATTCTAATCAACTATCTTACCATTCAATACTTGCAATTCAATACCAAGATCCACCTGATCCAGGCAACGATCGTGGCATTTACTACGAGCCGCACGTTGCTTCTCGCTCTCGGATTTCTTTTGACTCACACAAGGTCCTGGCTCCTCGAGACACTCGCTCGTGTCGTAGACACAGTGTAGAGCATGATTCACACATTTTATCGTGCCAAAGAGAGTCACGATGGATGCACAGTATGCCAGCCAGACATAGAACGTTGGTGGAAAGAACTGTAACATATGAAATCAAGGATTCAATTGCATATTCCCTTGACTGTAATCAAAGCATTATTATTCATACTAATCAATTGTCAAACATCTCAATAAAGAAAAAAACGACGAGACTACTGTGAGGACAACTTACCAGATAAATTGTAAAGGGTAGACATAGCAAAAAGAGCCAGACATAGAGATGAAATGTATTGGAGAAGACGTCGAGATGTGGGTCGTAAAACCAGCCTCCGGTTAAGCTCGCCCAGACGCCTTGTCTCAATATTTCTAACGATTGTGAACCCATGCCAGTGACCGTAGTGCTCCTTCACCATCTTCCCATTACTCGTTGGCTCCTCTCGTCAGCAGCTTCGTTTTCTTTATTTATTATCCTCTTTCGTTCGTCTACTCCTAATACTTACGTCGTGACTTTTTCTCTCGAGATAAACACACGATGACTCGCGACAACGAGGCAGTGCATCCTCCTTCTCTTATCGCTGACTGATAATAATCAATGCGATTCACACGAATCAAAGCTCCACGACCATATGAATCAGATACATTACGATTACATATGAACCCACCTCAGATGTTCACGGCCATAGAACACACCTGACATGTTCTCCAGAGAGGGGAGGACTTCTTGAGAGTTTTTAGTAATTTTTCCCACCCACTATTGTGCATTTCCGCGGTCAATTTGCGGTCGTTCATTGGCTGAGGGTTTTTAAATGTCACGTGCTTGGGACAAAGTCCCTAGACATCGTGGTTTATTATTATTATCGATGAGGAATTCATTCTTTCAAAAAATCTATGAACGGTCCAACTCGAAAATATATCGAAATTATCGCAAGACTCGCAATATCTCGAAATATCTCGTAGCCCACTAATCTTATTGGTTAATTGGATATCACGTGACAGCGCGGTTTAATTTGAATTTTCGCTTTGATTAAGAAACATAACCTATAACATCGTGTTCGTTGAATTTTTTGCAAATAAAATGGCATTGCGACATGCATTAAAAATATTTAAAAGAGCTGTTCCTATTGTGGTAAAGTATTATTATAGATTTTGAGGTTGATTCTTAACCTATAAGATTGTTTGAATTTGTATTTCAGTATGCTGGGACACTGTTTGCTCATTGTGAAGAGAAAAAGCCGGAGAAAAATGACGAAAATATCGTTAAATTGGATATTTCTAACTTGGAAAAGCTTACTTATGATTTTATGATTAAACAATCAGCTGTCGATGCTGTTAACAGTGCATCACAGGCTCTTACAGTTGCTTACACTGCCATTGAAAGTACGAGTAAAGAATATCGGTAAATATTACACATTATTTGTTCATATTAAATAATTGATGGAGTTTCATGAGATGTTATAAAAAATATACATTGTAGGATGTTATTGTCGAAATTAATTAGTCTCATGGAAGACACATTGATTTATGAAGTAAGTGATGAACACGAAGATATGATAATTGCAGTTCGATCAGAAATGCATAACAAGAAACGAATTCTGACAGTAAGCCAAATGTTAGGCATGATTTCAACTTTATTTATAGTTCAGACACGTTGATTATATAATTTTTAATTACAGCAACTGATTGGATATATGGATTACGTTGAAAGGATGGCTGAAGCAGTAACAGTTGTAAGTCAGTCAGCTGGAATGGATAATGTAGCAATGAGTCTCTGTAAAAGAATGGACGATGCTCATAAGCACAAAGAGAGAGAAATAACAGACAATAAACAGTTAGAAGGAGAATACATCAAGTTAGAAGAAAAGTGTGTCAAAGAAAGGTAAAGAAATTGTGATTTTCTATAGATAGATCAATATCCACAAAACATCTGCTTCCTTACCATATGTTTTATTGAATTGCTTTCAGTTGAAACAAACAAGATCTTCCAGAAGACGAATGAGAGTACAAATGCGCCAGTGTGATTGCTCTAGACTAGAATAATGTTATATTTTTATTTAATAACAAAGAATCTTGTCCATTATTCACTGTTGGAAGAGTATCTCTTTGTTTTCCTGTACGCCTCTCCATTGAACCAGTCATCTAGGTGGATAGAGATTATATGTCGACCAGGGACCATCACCAATCCCAGGGCTCTTGCTTCAGAGTGCTCTTCTGAGAGATATTCTTCACAAGAACCAAGAATCACATTAGCATCTCGATCAGTGCACAGAAATACTCCAGTCAACACTCGTCCATCAGTCATTTTAATTCTTAAATATCGATTTAGCCATCCTTTCAATCGTTCCTTGGCAGCAGATTCCTTCGTAATTGTCGTCTGATAAAAGATATATGCGAAAAATGATTATTAATCCAATAATAATACTAAATTCAACTTATAAATACAAGAATTTATTTTTTATACCTGGCCATTTCCATGAACAGAATCATTCTCTGTCACTGCAGTCGAATTAGTCGTTGCTTCTTTCATATTTATGTAATTTAAATAAATTCTATTACTTTATGTATTTATTATTACATCGAAATCATTTATGGAGCAGCTTTGATGATATTTTGAGGTTATGGAGATGCTGAAGTCACTTTGTCTCCCGTAGATGCGCAACAATCGTGAGGAGACGCTTCACTTTTTGTTTTCTGTCAATCGTGAAGTATTTTCACTGTAAATTACAGCTTTATTGATGGTTACTTGATCCCAAAAGCTTTTTAAAATTGTCAAGATGCATGACGCTTACAAATCAAGTCCAATTTTGAAGCTAACAGTACAAATTGAGTCTATGGCAGCTTATGGTGACGTATTATACCCTTTATTTAACTGACATACCCTCTCTTGTAAACGATTAAATGTATTTAATTTTGTCTTGTTCATTGTTGCAGATGACAATTTATTGATTGGAACACGAGAAGGTCATTTATTAATTTACAATGTCCCTCCAAAGTCCAATGAGTATGGCAAATTGGAGCTACTCAGATACAGCAAGAATTTCAGCAAGAAAAGAATTGTTCAAGTTGATGTGATACCTGAGTACAGTCTACTTATTCTTTTAACAGGTGAACTGCGGCACTTATTATGATATTTATTACTGCATCAGTATCAGAGACAGAATTCGTAATATATCTTCATTTTTAGATGACATTATTTGTGTTCACGACCTTAATTCCGTGAATATTCAACAAATAAGTCAACTACCTAAGACAAAAGGAGCTACACTATTTGCCTTAGATGTTCAGCAGGCAGAGAGTCTAACAGGCGGGAAGAATACAGTTGTGAGACTGTGTGTAGCTGTGAAGAGAAAGCTTCAATTGTATTACTGGAAGAAAAATCAATTTGAAGATCTTGGAGATGAATCCAGAAATGAAATAGCCCTGTCTGACGTTCCCAGAGAGCTGGCATGGTGTGGTGAAACGTTGATAGTAGGTTTTCATGGGCTATCATACACTCTGATCAATCTTGATGGAAAAACCAAGGAATTGTTTCCCACTGGGAAGCCTCCAAAGCCAAGTATTACAAAATTATCAGATAGTTCTTTTGCCTTGGGAAAAGATTCACAGTCGATCATTATGGATACTTCAGGAGAATTGATACAGCATAATCCTGTAAAATGGACAGATTCCCCTTCAGCAACAGCATGGGATGATCCTTATTTGTTGGGCGTAGTACACGATACGCTTGAAGTCTACACACTCGAAGGCTCGTTGCACATTCAGACTTTGTCAGAGCTCAATAAAGCTCGACTCTTGTGTAGATGCAAGCAAGGAAGAGTCTACGTAGCTTCTATCAGCCAAGTTTGGTGTGTAAGTTCAGTGGACGTTGAACAACAAATAAGACGCTTACTTGAACAAAATCAATTCCAACTTGCCTTGAAACTCACTAGTTTGTCAGACACCACAGAGGACGAAAAAGCAAAGAGGACGTACAAAATTCAAACACGCTATGCTCATCATTTATTTTGCAATAAGAAATTCCAGGAGGCAATGAAACAATACCAAGAATTGGGAACAGATCCTTACGAAGTCATTCGACTCTTTCCACATCTAGTTTCACAATCAGGCAATGCTAATGACGTTAATGAGCCTGTGACAGGCTTGCCGAAGCTTCAAGATCGTGATTTGGAGAATGGATTGCTTGCTTTGATTGGATTTTTGACTGAAGTTCGTCACAATCTCATGGGCGGAACTGATTCTAAAGATAAGGACAATAAAAATGAGAAACATAAGGATAAAGATAAGAAGACAATGACTGCTGTTGCTACAGAACAATTACTCAAAATCATTGATACGACATTGCTCAAGTGTTATTTACAGGTAAGAAATCCAACTAATGGACAATGCTTTATTTAGTGTTGTACTGTGACAACACAATCTTAATTATGAAGTTTACAGACAAACGATGCCCTGGTTGCTCCTCTTTTACGTCTCAACCATTGTCATCTGGCCGAGGCAGAGAAAACCCTCTTGATGCATCAGAAATATCCAGAGTTAATAATTCTGTATCAGACGAAAGGCCAGCACAAGAAAGCACTTGAGCTGCTTGAGAAGCAATCGAAGCAGAGTGATTCAAGCCTCAGGGGAACAGAAAGAACAATTCAGTATCTTCAACATTTAGGGAAAGATCAAATGGACTTAATTCTGAAATTTTCGGGCTGGGTTTTGGAGCAGGATCCAGAGCAAGGTTTAAGAATCTTCATGGAAGACATTCAGGTAGTATTTATTTATTCCTGATCTTTCTCGATTGAACTTATGCATTTTTTAAATTGAATTCTCTAGGAAGTGGAGCAACTTCCACGACCAAAAGTTTTAGATTATCTTCTTCGTTGCCACAAAGACTTGGTGATAACGTATTTGGAGTACGTAGTACGTGTCTGGGAAGATGAAAATCCGCTGTTTCACAACGTCCTGGTCCACCAGTACAACGAAAAGTGCTTGGCAGCAATGAGTCCTACAGCAACGCCAGCAGAGAAGCAGAATGGCGAGCATGTTCGACAGAAACTGCAGCAATTCCTTGAGAAATCTGTTCACTACACCCCTGAAACTGTTCTCGTTCAATTTCCATCAGACTGTTTGTATGAAGAACGCGCAATTATTCTTGGACGTTTGGGTCGTCATCATCAGGCAATATCCATCTATGTAAACCTGCTGAATGACGTACCAAGAGCCATTCAATATTGCAACAATGTTTACGCACGATATCAGAGTAAGTATAATAATCTAAAGTCTTCGTGACATTTCTATTCGTGCTATTTAATGTTCTAAAGGTCAGAAAACGACAGAAGGAGGAAAGTGTCAGGATGGTTCTGACGAGGTTTATGTGACACTTATTCAGCAACTGCTCAAGCCTGAGCCCATTTTTATGCCTGGTAATTATTATTTTATTATTCAATTGAATTGTCAGCTATGTTTATTATACTTAAACGAGGTCATAATCGTTCTCCAGGTACTCCAGAAATACAAAAGACTGCACAACCAGATTTAGAAACAGCATTGGAACTTCTCGAACAGTATGCATCGCAGATTACGCCACTTAAAGCTCTGGAAGTTTTACCAGGCAACGTTCCTATTGGAAGAATAAGACACTTCTTGGAAGCTAGTTTGCAGAATCAATTGAATGAGAGACGAAGAACGCAAGTTTTAAAGGGACTGCTTCATGCTGAACATCTGCAAATACAAGAGCAGAGGATGCATTACGAGTCTCAGAGTGTTCTCATGACTGAATTCAATATTTGTCCTGTATGCAAGAAAAGATTTGGCAACCAGAGGTAATGAATTTCATTCAATTTATCGAATACATTCATTATATATTCCGTTCCAAGCTAAACGAATATAATTACTAATTTGATTTTCAGCGCCTTTGCGAGGTATCCCAATGGAGAAATAGTTCATTACTCGTGCCAGGAACGCAAGACATAAAGAAGAACAATTTTTGTTCGTGATATATATTTTAATATTATTAA
>JABSMT010045872.1:0-14034 GCA_018902335.1 Eumacrocentrus americanus
AAATAAAAATTACAATCAATTTTTTTTAAGTAATTCCCATAATAAGCAAGATTTGGCGATATTGATTTCTATCATGCCCGAGTTTACAGTTACGTTTGAAAACTAATGAAAAGTATACACGACGACTTCTACTTTTATCTATATTTATTTATATGTTTGTATATATTTTTATTGTATTCATCTAATGCACGTAAGTTTCTTGTTGTTGTGGGACAACCATTATTCTAAGTAGTAGAACAAAATAGGTGTGATTGAAAAAAGAAACCATGTATACTGCAACTTATTTGAAACAGCTTGTATCTATTTTTTTTCCTTCGATTTACATGCAAATGAAATCTTCGCTTCATGGACTTTATTTCGCATATAAACTGTGCACTCGATTTCCACGATAAATATAATTTATAAAATTAAACAGTTGATATATTTTCTATTTATGGCAAAGATTTAGCGGTTTGTGTTCACTTTGGGAAAATAGTTGAATAAATATTATTAATGACGGAATTGAAATCGCCAAATCTTGACAAGAAAATTTTTCGGCCTTTCCGAGAGAATATGTATAAATCAAATTGGCATATATGAATTGGCAAAATTTGTAAATGAAACCGCCCTACAGTGCGTTGCGGATAGAACCTCCCCAGTTACCGGAACGACCAACGAAATGGTGGGACGCGATGGCAGACAAGTCGCTAATAGTCGGCTGCTACAAACACGGCTACGAGAATTACGACCAGATGAGGGCCGATCCCACGCTTTCTTTCATTTCAAGCTGCCCTCTCCCTTCCCAGACTCAGACCAACCAAACAGAACAGTCCAAGTGAGTACTTACACTGTGTTTTTTTTACGTTATTTACTGCCACTTTCCTCAGATGCTACTACTCCTTTGAATTTAACACATGTTTGCACGCTTCAATACATTTTTGCTTCAAATTTATGTTATACCGATAGCATATCATGTCAATTTCATTTGGGAAATAATAAGTATTGGACGAAATATATTATTGCACGGTGAAATATTTGATTGTACAAAGAATATATTGAATATCACTCTGTTCTACAAAAAAAAATTATTATATTTCTCGTCCATTTCTTAAACTTTCCCGTTGTCGATTTTACACAACATACATCTTAATCCACGAATGAAACTATATTTTCAGCTACATCGTACGATTTTTTTTTTTCTCTTTTTTTTTCAAAAATGAGTTAATTGCAATAGAGATTTGAGTGAGATTAAAGTTTTAAACATTGCGTTATGAGATAATAAATAATATTGCTTTTTGTAAATAGAGAGGACAGCAGTGTCGATCTAGACGATGGTGAGTCTTCGGGTTTACCGAAAGATTCCAAAGATCTGGAGAAATTTGGTAGAGAAACCCCAGCTAATTCACCAGCTATATCCAGTAAAGCAGAAACGCCTGTACCCGAGACCAGTAGCAGTCACGATGGGACTGAGGGTCTACTTGATGATGATAAAACATGGCCATCTGTTGTGGATCTTAACACCCGTTTGCGACGCGTTATTTCCTCTTACCAACGCAGCGTCAATAAGAAGGAAGACGTCAAGGGAATGCAGAAGGGTAGTAAACCGAGTATGGAAATTGAAATGACAAATCAGACTGGAACGACGAACGATCCTCCTCTCAACATGCAGGGATGGGATCTGCAACAACTTGCAATGTATCTTTTGGTCAGTCACAATGATTTATAGTATTCTGATCGAAAATCTTTCACGGAATTTATAATATCTCGAAAACTATATGGATTCAGGTAAAATTGTATTTAAACGACTTTGTAGGGATTTGCATTTCCTACGAAAAAGATCCCATGCAATTCTATCTCATCTCGTATATTTTTCGATGTATTTGAAAAAATGCAAATTTCAACAATTGACGTTCCATTGTTTTCGTTATCCTTTAAATTCTCTTTTAAAAAGATCCATATAACGTTTATATTGTTGCCAGTTATTGTCAGTTTTAAATTGCGCAATGTTCAAGACGTTCATCAGATGTTTACTGTCATATATTTTGTTTGATATGTTAGTAGAAATGGCAAATCGTATTTCACCCTCACAGCGCGGGTGTTGTGCTAGTACTGAAAAATTTTCAATGCAACAATTCAAACGTTACATCGATTCTTTTTAAATAATTTTTATCTTCTAGTATGCTAGAAGCATTATTTGACGCATTACAATTGCATTACAGAAAATGGAAAGAAGAGAAAAAATGGAGGCCATGGTGAAGGAACGCGAAAGAACTCGTATTGAGGAGCAAAAAGCCAAATGGTCCCGTCGTGAAGAAAGTGAATTTTTGCGAGTTGTTTCAACTTATGGCGTGAATTACGACAGAAAGAAGGCGCAGTATGATTGGACGAAATTTAAGAGCATCGCCAGGTTTGACAAGAAGACGGATGCCGATCTCACTGACTATTACATGTCATTTAGAGCCATGTGTAAAAAAGTCTGCAACTCAAAAATTTCTGATGACGAAGGTGTGTGTTTCATAATTTTTATTTGATTGACCGGATCATTTGTTCTTTGTACATTCTGAACTGTATATTATTTTAATTGAGTCATTACATATAATATCATATGTTTCAGATCATTCTATGGATCAATTCAACCCGAGCAAAGCTCGACAGATACTCGATCGAGTGGATCTTCTTAGCAAAATACGAGAAGAAATTCTATCTCATCCACATCTCGAAGAGCGACTTTCTCTCTGTCAGCCATCGGGAGATACACCTGATTGGTGGATACCAGGAAAGCACGACAAAGAGTTATTACTTGGTGCCGCAAAACATGGATTAGGACGAACTGATATAACTATACTTAATGATCCGGACTTTTCATTTCACAAGATCTTGGGTAAAAACATATTCGCCCCTGTCCCGTCATCCAAGCTTTTCAATAAATCGGAAAAGGCGATAAAAGTTGAAAATAGAGAAGACATACTTAAATTTGACAAAGACGAGATTCTCGTGAAACTCGAAAAAGGCGAGGGAACATTGAAGATTGAAAAAGTCGGTATTAAAAAAGACAAAGACACAACGTTCATCGAAAAGAAAATCGAAGACAACTCGGACGCGGGACATGTTGAGTTGACTATTGTCAAATCTGAAGCCAAAACCGAGGAAAAACTATCAACGGGTTCTTTAACTATCACTACTGTACCCGCAGTCAAATCACCAGAGGTAGCAAAGCTTTCTGAGACGACTGTTATTGACACAAAACAATCCAGTGTCACTGAAAGTCCCACCGATCGGAAAATTGCATTCGAACAAGATACTGATGAAAAATCTGAAGATAACATTGAACCTGAAATATCAAACGGTACTTCAAAAAACGATCAAGTTATGGAAAATAGTGCAGATTTTGAGGAAGAAAAGAAATCAGTCGAAGACGATGGAAATGAAAACGTAGAAGTAGTTGAAGAGTCCGTCACTAAAGAAGAAATTGAAGAAAAAGATCCAACAATTAAACCTACTTTAGAGCCTGAAACTGATTCCCTCGTACCAATTGACACGAAGAAAGAAGACGAGAAAAAAGATGAAGACCAAATTGAAAAAATGGATGTCGATAAAGTCGATACAGCCGAAAAATTCGTGGAGGAAAATAAAACAAATGAAATAATAAATGAAACTGTTAAGACTCCTAAAGAGGCGTCAGAGGTGAATGAGTGTAAGGACGGCGAAAAGAAAGTGGATCAAGTCACAGAGGAATTAGCTGAAACGACACCATCAGATATCAAGAATCATGTAGAGTCGGAAGCAAACCCCGAAGACAACAATAAACTCATGAAATCTGAATCAAAAACTGAAGACAGTCCTATTTCAAAATCGGATGAATCTTCTGTTAAAGATCAAGGACCGAAAGAGCAAGATGACAAGGCGATAGTCGAGAAGGAACTATCCAAAGTTCACAAGGTAGAAGACAAATGTAGTGTACAGGCAGCCGAACTTAAAGCCATGTTTCCTGACTTGGAAGTCATTCAGCCGCTCTCTCGATTGACGCAAATCGATACATTTGTACTACGTGACAAGACGGTTGATTATCCAGAGACCACAGTCGCGCAACTTTTCACGCACAATTATCAGGCTACAGTAAAGTGGCCAAAGGAGCACGCGATCGAAGCGCGATTGATGCATATTGTCCATGCAATTGAGCACAAGGAGTGGCCAGTGGCGATAAATTTTTCTGCCGGAGATGAAATGGAGATTGTATCCAATGAAAAGGATAACTCTGAAGTGATAACAATCACAACTGATCATGGGATATCTCGTACTCTTGCCGCATCAAACAATTTAACTGCATCGAAAAAGCGTAAACGACATATTGCTATTGACGTAGAAACGGAGAGGGCCAAGCTTCATGCGTTGTTGAATAGTAGTCACATGGCATCCCAACCGCCTTCAACTCTGAGTAAGCCCTCGATGCTTACCAGCTCCTGGGACATAAATGACGAGACTCAATCTGAGGAGTCTCGACGTATGCCCTCATTACAGCCACCACCTGCGCATCAACAAACGAGGACACCAAATGTCCCATTCGATCTCAAGTACACAGTCCCAGGTAAAACTACCATTATTCCAGGCACATCAAGTACACTGACACCCATCGATTTGTCCGCTGGATATATGAAGACGACCACCGACTCGAGTAAAGACATAATGAACGAAGTTCAAGACTTCTCAATGCCAAATAAGAATAAACAGAGTAGCAGCAACAAGGGAAAATTAGACAGTATGCTGGATAAATTAATGAAGAGAAAAAATTGTCCTGTTGACGAACCTGTCGTTGGTAAGGAGAAAAAGCGTCGAAAACTCGATGAGATAGTATTAGGTTTGAGCGCTGCCAAAGAGCAGCAAGGAGGCAGTCATTATGCTGACCACAGCAAGAAAAGTACAATAACACCTAATGTGACAGTGACACCGGCTTGTGCGCCGATTGGACTTTCTAACCCATCTTCATCTGCACAAAAGCCGTTCTCCATTACTGTCACGTCAATCCCGTCCTCTCGAGCATCGGGATCTTCGTCAAATTTACCACCACCTTCTCTACACTCGCACAAGGACAGTTTTTCGGCTTTACTAGCGCAAGCCGAGCAACAGAATCGTGATTTAAAGAAGCAACAATTGCACCAAGCACACCAGAGTCAACAGCAGCAGCAACAGCAGCAGCAACAACAACAACAACAACAACAACAACACCAACAGCACCAGCAGCAACAACATCATCACCAGCAACAGCTGCAGCAGCAGTTGCAACAGCATCAACAGCAAGCCTTCAATTCAGCACACTTGTCGTCCAGCAGTCATCGTAAGAGTTACGAAGCCATGATTGCTGACATCAATAAAGTCGCCGAGTACTCTTCAAAAATTGGATCATATTCGCATGAGGCCAAAGTGAATAAATGGTTGGCAGAACAAACGGCAATGTCTGAGCAACTAAGTGCAGAATACCTAAACGCGCCGAGAAGACGCCGACCGAGAGTTGATCCCTCACTCCTTGATTGGAAGAAACTCACTGGTGAGGAGAATGTTGCAGTCATCAATCGATTGACTGGAAAGAAGGTAAGTACTTTATTTCATATTATGTTATAACTGAATTAAGATCAATGATAATAATTTTTCGGCTCTAGGTCACTGGAAGTAAAGCTCCACAATTGAAACGACTTGGTCAGTGGCTAATGGAAAATCCCATGTTCGATGTGGACCCTAAGTGGGCGGAACTGGTCAAGGAACGGGGAAATCTTCCTCATGACTTGCAAAAGAGGCTCCCAGGCGCCGATCGAAGCAGTAACAAAGGAAAGAGTCCTGGACGGCCGCCAATGATGCCTAGTCCAACAAGTCAACAATCATCAGGTCAAGCAAATTTGGCCGCCACTTCAATGGCTTCACAATTAAACTTTCCTGGTTTAAGTAATCTCAATAACTCTCTTCTCTCGGGTCTGTCTTTGGGAAATTTCGATCCAAAAAACAATCCTCTGCTGATGCCATTTGGAGGGTTGCCAAATTTGGGAGCACTCGGTGGTCTTGGGAATCTTGGAAATTTGAGCAATATGAGCTTGACAAACTCGCTCTTCGCAAATCTAGCTGGCCTAGGTCTACCATCTCTGGCGGGTATGGAAGCAGCCCTGGGTGCATCAACAACGACAAGTGGAGCGGAAACGAACATGGCGAGCGCGGCCAGCAAAACCACAACCTCGACAAGTAACACAAGCACCAGTGGCAACACTTCTAGTAAGTCCCGTGGAAAAATGGATCCGCCGACGAGCAAGTCGTCAACACCGTCAACCTCGTCCTCATCATCTCTACCAACAACAACGCCATTCCCGTTCTTTTTCCCCAATCCGAGTCTACTCTATACACCACTGGGTCTTGGGGGCCTCAATCCGTTTTCGATGCAACCCGGTGGAGTATCCTCGGCCTACGAGAGTCTCGCTCAATGCGGACTCCTCAATCCACCGACCTCTAGTACCTCGACCTCGAGAAAATCAACCTCGTCGTCGAATAGTTCTCGTCAGCGAGACCTTTCTACTGACTCGTTAAAAAGGAAAGAACCTGAGAAGAAGCCACCCTCTGCGTCCTCTTCGTCCTTGATGTCCTCGACGGCACCTCTAAGATACTCCATGGATCCTGCATTGACGTTGCAACACTACACCGACTTGGCGTTGCACAGTGAAGACAAAAAGAGTCGTGGCGAATCAGAGAAGAAAGAGACGATTGAGCTCAACGATATCGCGGATTTATCTGCGCGAATCGAGAGAAAGAGTAAAGAACAGGAGATGAAGGAGGCGCTCGAGCAGTTGAGTAGGACTAGTGCTGAACTCTTGACGAGAAATATTGAGGAGCTGCAAAGACCACATAAAAGAGGTCGGTCTGCCGATAATCCTCTGAGTGAACAGCAGATACCTCCGTCGCTGGAAGTGACACTTGAACCAGTGAATAAAAAGAGTAGAGTAGCAGATCTTGAGGCCTCCAAATCAACCTGCACGAGTGAGACGAACGTCGAAATCGAGACAATTGTACGACCACTACCCATGACAGCAAAGCCTCAGACACCGACGTCGACGCCTACTTCGACGCCGCAGCCAACCCCGACTTCGACGCCGACACCAACACCAACACCAACTCCTACTCCTACTCCAACTTCAACTCCAACGCCGATCCCCATTTTGGCGTCGTCAAAGCACCAAGAAGAGATCAAACTTTCGCTCAATACTTCAAATGATAGCAATAAAGATTCTGTTGATTTAATGGCGGTTGAGGATTCACCGCAGCAAACCCATGCCAAATCCGAGAGTAGCAAATCGAGCAGTTTTGAGTCCGAGGAGGACATCAAAGCCTCAAAAGTTGCTGGAAAAAAGTCCAGAAGTGGTAAGAGAATGACTGTCGAACCGCCAGTGGAACGGAAAAATCTGCGCTCCAGCGCTGGACGGCAAGCGCGGGCTGCTGCGGAGAGACAAGCGAGAATAGAGGGTGAACAACACGCTGTCGACCAAGAGAATCAGTCAGCCGGCGAATAAAAATTAAAAAAATACAACGATTCAGCCTTCTCATATTCTCAACATTCTCAATGTTAGAATTCAAGTTGTTACTTTAGAACTGAATCATAAGGTGATAACTGTGAAATATTCTCTAACAAGTGACTACGTGTTTATAGAGTAAAAAGAAAATGCAAGTGTTATTATACACGTGAGTGACATGGTGTACCCCCCCCCCCCCCCCACGCATCCCGACAGTTGCACGAGACTGTGCGATATACACACATTTGTTGCGTTTCACAGAGAGAATAATGAAACAACGCAATAGTATTTTGTGGTATGATAGTTTGTGTGGTAATTATCTTTTAATTATAATAATGATTACATTAATGAGATATTATAACTTTGTTAAATTTATTATCTTTTTGATCTTATTGGTTTTCACCAGGGACTGTTTTATATACTGCTATAAACATGATATATTATTATACGCATAATAATATAATCGTATGATACAAGATTAAATTTGTAGAATAACTTAAATAACGAATGAAAAAAAACCATAAAAAAAACAAAAAAAGCAAAAAAAAAACAAAAAGAACATGAGAAAATGTACATATTTTGACGATGATAAGAAAAACAATCTGCCTAGATATCATAAGTGAGAAAAATCGTGTACTTGGAGAAGTGTATATAAATACCGTGTACTTTTAATTATATTAGGTGAAATAATAAACGGCTTCTTTTGTTGTTTGCAAATACTTATGTCAAGTACGTAAATGTATTAGCGGGGACGCATGCAAATTTGCGATATGCAATCCTCTAATGACTGAACGTGATTAAAGAAGATAGAAAAATTATGATGAAATGTTAAAAAATTTATTTATTCCAAAACAGTTGGTAGTGAGCAATATTGTAATAAAAGCAAATTATAGTTAATATTGGAATGATACATGTACTCCGCTGTGGGTTTAATTGTGTGGGATCGCATCTGCGGGTTGTGGAACCACTCGCAAATATGGTTTGCCCGAAGGCAAATTGATTGTTTTCAATTTGTCACCATATATTTTTTTTGCTTCGTCATTAGAGACGCTTGGTTGTACCACTACATCGTCACCTTTCTATAAGAATAAGAAATAGAGTTGTCCATCATTAATTGTAAAACACACAATGAGTATATTGAAAATGAAATGTAAAATCAAACCTTCCAATCAACTGGAGTTGCAACTAGGTAGTTATCAGTCAATTGAAGTGATTCAATGACTCTTATAATTTCTCTAGAATAATTACAAATTAATGCTCCTAAATTTTAATGAATAAACATTCATGACTATTGGTAAAAATTCTACGCACTCGAAATTTCGTCCAGTTGTTGCTGGATACAAAATGGACAAACGCAACTTCTTAGCAGGATCAATAATAAACACTGCCCTAGCTGATAGAGAAATGCCGTTGCTATCTAATTCCGCAGGATCCAACATTCCCAATGACGTTGCCAATGTCCGAGATTCATCCTCAATTATTGGATATGGAAAACGGTCCGTGGATATCCCAGCATAATACTTAATATCCTGCGCAATGTTTTTTAAATGCTTAAAATCCTGTCAACTTGTATAACACAATTATGGAAAAAAGATTACCTCTATCCAATCGACATGAGATTCAACTGAATTACAAGACATTCCAATAACCTTGACTCCAAGCCGTTGGAATTCGGGCATTAGCTGAACCACTCGAGCCAACTCTGTCGTGCAAACTGGAGTAAAGTCATTGGGATGTGAAAATAAAATGCCCCATCTGAAAATTCAGTGTCTCATTGTAAACTGATCGAATCTGAAATTCACATTTTTAAGATTTGTGGAGCAATTTAAAATTAGGACTTTACATACGAGTCGCCCAGCCATTCATGGAACTTGATTGTTCCAACATTTGATGCGGCTTCAAAATTTGGAAATATCTCGCCCAACAACACCATTATTTTGTGACTCTGCAGAACTTGAGGATTTTACAAATGAACAGACGATTTATTCGGATATCTAAATCGCCTTTTTTACAATAAATGACAATCAACCCGTTGTGTGTATACCATAACCTCTATGGAGTATCAGAGAGTCACGCAATTCTTTAATTCTTCTCTCTAACGACTCTGACGAGTGTTACCTACCTCATTGGGTTCTGGGTCACGTGGGTTGTGTGCAGGCATGTATATACGGCATGTAATTAATTGTTAATGTTACTTAGTTGAATATCTTAGATTTAGGTTTCTAGATACAAAATTTCACTCCTGATTTGCGAGAATAGAGCCCTTTACTCAAGTACGTAATATAGAAGAATCAGAATGGCATACACGAATGAAACGTGTTACTGATCCAATCAATTGTTTATTTTATTACACCAACATTACAATTTATAAATCTTGAATGAACTTATATTATACCCCATATTTCTTCAAAAGCTGAACACAATTTACTACAAGTTACTGCACCGGATAATGGATAGTTACTTATAGATAAGGTTTCTTCAGTGTAATCAGTTTTCACCTGAAACGAGATAATGTTCAATATAATGTTGATCGAACCGGCAATATTGATGAAATGGTTACAAGAGTTGGTAATTCGTCAAATATCCAGAACTTACTTGTCCATGAGCCATAGCTCCAACTACTATGGCAATAGGGTCATCTCGAGGTACAAGTTCTTTTGAATTTTTGACGCCTTTTGCGCTGAAGGACATTGCAATTTTTCGACAACCAACTGGCAGATGATCAATCACCGGATTTTTTATAACTTTCAATAGTTTCATGTGGCCGTCCGATGCTCTCACACTGAACTTGTGGAGAAGTTGCACTGGTAAAATAAAAATTTTCATGACAATATTTTACTTTATAATTATAACAACCGTAATAACAGAGATATTAAAGAGAGATTTCTATACCGATCAGTCCAGCAAATCGCTTGAATGTTCTGGGTATTCTAGTTTGAGGATTAACTTCTATTAAAACGTTTTTTTCCGTATGAACATAGACTTGCAGTAAACCTGCTCTATTCAAGGGACTGTCCATGAGCATGAGAAGACACTGGTGAACAATATCTGGTCGGCAGCTGCCAGGATCTCGATTGTTCTTTTTCAGAATACCGATGTGATCATCACAATTCAACAATTCAAAGCTATTACCCATCTAAAACAAAAAAAGTGTTGATATTTGAATGTTAGTATCAGGAACATTCAAACATAATTTGTTCTAGATTACGAATCTTAACCTTGACAGACTCCAATTGGGCATTTTCCAGGATCACTATCAATCGTTTTTCTTGATTTTTTACGTGGCGTACTTGCAGATGTTTTGGAGCCGGATCATATTCATTCCGAAGCGTCTCCTCATCTGACAATTGTACGGATTTTCGCTTTTTTTTCGTCTGGAAAAATTTCTATTAATATAAAAACATGGATATATGCACGTAATTTTTGTATTGTGTCTTCTAGTAGTGTGTCTTACATGTTCCATTTGTTGAATATGTTTAGATAATATAGATGAGGGTAGGTATTCCAATGCTTCCTAGGTTCCAGACCCACGGTCCTCTAACCTCTACGCTGCCGGCCACGTGAAACTATTGATGATTTCGGTTTAGAGCGCACCGCACCAGTACGGGTATTATATTATGCACGTCAACGAATGTGAGGTTATGTTGATAGGAATACATGAAATATGTCAATTGGCTATTAACAGTAGAGTAATGATCGGTCCTTCTCTGAACTCGGCTTCACCTCACATTGGATTTAACCTTTTGTATGATGCATATTTATCTAGGCCATCTAGGCAGTCGCCTGTTGGTGAAGACTTAGATCCTTTACATAGATCACTTGAAATTGCGTGAACCTTGAAACAAGAAGCACGTGGTTGTCTCACGGTTCCTTGGTGATTCGCCGGTTCACAGCAGTTCAGAGTGTTTCAGAACAGAGAAGAAAATAATACATATTTAACCTTACGCACCACCGTAAAACTGTCAAATTATTGTATTTTATGTAAGATTTATATTTATTTAACCTTTTGATTACTTAAAATCTGACCCACTCAAGCTATTTAATTCAAATCCGCGAAATTCACTCCAAGAAATATCAGATATGGGTTTTTACGACTTATGTATTGACATAGGAGCCAATAATGAAGAGTTATTACGACAGCTACTAATGAGATTGTATGAGAGTATGTATTAGTTTTATTTGCCGTTTTAGAATTTATTACATATAAGTAGAGATAATACTCACTTGACAATCAACTCGATCTATAAAATGTATCTTACAGTGGGATACAGGAGTGTAGCAATTAATCAAACCATCGACGAAAATGTATTTGAGACAAAACAGAAACGAAAGAAAAAGACTCAAAGTCAACCGGAAAAGATCGTTCCACTTGATCTACACCATTTGAAAGCAGAATTTCAAGGGAAGCTTGTTATTCTCAACAGAATAACATTTTCC
Organism: Eumacrocentrus americanus; assembly: GCA_018902335.1. NCBI lineage: Eukaryota > Metazoa > Arthropoda > Insecta > Hymenoptera > Braconidae > Eumacrocentrus > Eumacrocentrus americanus. The sequence goes on from JABSMT010045872.1 coordinate 11,958, forward strand.
TACACAGATCCAGCGAAAACGTATTTATTGGGTCAATCAAGTGGTTTAAAAAAATTTGATTTATACGCTATTATTCCAAAGAATCAAGCAGCTTTACAATTTGCTTGTACCCAATTAAATGCAGATATAATAACTATCAATGCCTCATGCACTGGATTAAAGTTCAATAGGAAACTTTATATGCAAGCAATTGAAAGAGGATTACATTTTGAAATACAATATGTTGATCTATTATTACCAGCCACTCGAACAATTGCATTACAAAATTCACATGGGTTTCATATTTATGGAAAAAACAAGGTAAGTTTCCCGAAAGACCAATTTGAACTTGTTTAAAATGACGATGAATTTTCATTTTCAGAATGTTATTATCTCTAGTGGAGCGAAGAATTATTCGTTAATAAGGAATCCCTATGATGTCATAAATGTGTATCCTTTTATCATTATTTATTTTTATGACTAATGGGTCTTAAATTTGATTACTCCTTGACTAGAATATGTTTCAGTGCCACTCTGTTAGGGCTGTCTGAAATTAAAGCTAAAGCATCTATACACGCACAATGCAAACGTCTACTTTCAAAAGCTGGTAAGTCAATGCCATTTGACCTTATTCAAGAATAAATTTATAATTTTTAAATATATCATCCAGATTGACCATTACTTTTGCGCTCTAAAATTACATTGTAATACCATAATGTCTATTATTTATTATATCTAATATATTGTAAATAAAATATTTTCAGAGGGTAGACGTAATGGTAAAGCCATATTTGCTATTCAACCTGCTAGTGGCAAAACCTTTCAAAATGATGACGAGTATGATGATAATGATAAGACTCTAGATTCCAAAAAATTAAAACTTTCGAATTTATAAAAAAATATCAGTAAAATGTTTTTCGATATAATATAAAAATGTAAAAAAAAGATAAGAGGTTATTTTGATCGTACCAATCAATATTTTACTTTGCAATTATATGATAGAATGCCAAATTAAAATTGTAAAAATAAGGAACCAACTTGTGAGTAATATTTGAATGACGAATTCTAGTACAACGATGCAAGTATAATCATTCAAAAATAGTGTAACGATTCTCTCTCTTTGGTTTCGTATATTTGATATATTTTTGAGGATAAGCATAGTTTCCACAAATTGTCAGTTTTTTTTTCCAAATAATAAGATATATAATTTATAGGTAATTTACAGTTACCGTTATATATAAATTCAGAGCATGATAAATCATAAGTATCTTGTAATTTTCTTTGTTTCTACAATATGGAATTTCGAAAAAATTCTCGTATTTATTCATAACGTTTAATATTCCAAATATTTGGATCAAAGGTATTAGTATCATTAAAAAAAAAACAATATTTTCAGTGCGATTAACGAATTTCTAACGTATATACCAATCGTATGGGATTCTGACTACTAGACTATAAGTTGTTTTAGAGAAAGGAGAATAATCACAAGCTCCGCTATATTACATATTGAGAGGTCAATGTGTCCTAATTCAATATATTATGAACGAATACGATATTAATTGACTTTTTTCGTCGAATTGATATATCATATCGATTAATAACTTTAATACTAAATTGAATATGTTTTTGTACTTAGTCTATCGATTACGATTGATAAATTTTATAGTGGGCAGCATAGATCCACAGCAGAAGAACATCGATTGACATTATCTATCTATTACGATAGTATACACCATTTATTCTAAATGGAAGAAGATATTGGTTTTTTTTAAATTTAGATTTTTTTTTTTTCCATTTAAAAACATCGATTTCAGTCTTAGATGCAGGAAGCATAATGTAATATATATACAAACAATAGGGTTTCACATCACGCAATGAAGTAGTCGCAGAGTACAATATGTTAATTTCAAAATGTATTACGTAGCCACGGCCCGCTATGCGTAGATATGAATTTATTAAAATCAAATATCAAATATCTTGCATTTTTAAGGATGTTCAGGAGGTACAATCCCATTCAAAAGTATAGGATCACTTCTCAGATCTGTTAAACAATGTTTGAACAATTTGGTGACGAAAATGTTCATATTTATACAATAAG
>JABSMT010045982.1:0-14013 GCA_018902335.1 Eumacrocentrus americanus
TATGATCTATTTCTGCGTTATCATTATTTTTTGATTGAAAAAAGAAAAAATATATATATTTCATTAACAAATCGAGTTTTCACTTTAAAATTACGGCTTCCACAAATGTTCTTATTTAGATATTCAGTGCTGCATTGGGCAAACCCCAAGGTTGTAATATTGTCTCAGTTTACGTTTTACCGCGTGGTGTAGCAATGTATTGTGGGGACTTGATCATGGGTTGTTGTGATATTGGTTTGTACCCAATTTCGAATGGTGTGGAATTCCTAAAAGTTGCTGGGTATATATGTGCAGAGGAAATATTGAGGACAATAAGTAACAGAAGTAAGCAAAAATCTGATACTCAGTTTGAGTATTTGAGAAATACTTCAAGATATATTTCATTTCACAATGCCGGGATGCAGTTTTCCCGGTTGCTCCAATTGCACCGAAAAAGGTTACAAGATGAAACGGTTCCCCTTATCAGATACAGCAATGACAAAACGTTGGATTACCTTGTGTAAAATTAAAAAAAAAGTTACTGCCAATTCTCGGCTGTGTGAGGTATGACAACTTTATTAAGGGATTGATAATAATTTTGCTGAAGGATCCAACAAGAATCCACATAGAGAACATTTTACTACAATGCTCATGTTTCTGTTTCTTATTTCTTTACAGGCTCATTTTAGTGATCAATGCTTTGACATTGTCGATAATAATAGGAAATGTAAATTCAAGCCGGATGCATTACCTGACATTCTAGAGGCTACTCGTTCAGAAGCCATGCGTGATGGTCCGTTGTGTAAACGACGAAGAATCACAGATCCAACCCCAGAGAGTACGTGTTTAAAAGTGATCACAAAAAGTCTTGATACAATCATTGTCATCATAAATATGTGTAAACATTTAGTCAGTAGCGATGACAATATTTACACATTATCCAATTAGATGTTTAGATTAGTTTATTCCATATATAGTTTATTGAACATCTTTGAGACTTATGCATAAATTTCTATAATTTTAAGCACATCTAACATTTATTCCGTTGGTTATGCATTGTATTAATTCATGTTTAGTTGGACCTGGAATGGAAAACGCAGCAGATGAACCAAAACTACATGTGCAACAGGTGCAAGAAGCCAACGACAGAATCCAACAGGATGGACTATCAGAAGTTCGCGACACCGATGAAATCACGGACAAGTCACCAAGGAAATTAATTCTTAAAAACCCAAATGAAGATATCCTCCAAGAAAACAAGACATTGGCGGCTTGGGTAACATATAATTCATATATGCCATCTATCATAAAGTTGTTATTTATGAACAGTAACATTCTAGACCAGCATATTATGTACATAATTATGTATTCGTGAAACGAATTACGACTATCTTCTGGTCCTATTCATAATCGATTAGGTGACTAGGTGGTATGTCGTATTTCTTAAACAGAATCTCTAATTTTATATTTGATATTAAATTGTGAATGCTGGCGGCGAGAGTTGGAATAAAAATGACTGATGATAACATTCTCACGTTTTTTGCATGACTATTGCATGATTGATGCGCAAATATGATCCATAATATGAAGATTCATAATGAAAACCATGAGGAATGAAAGAAATGCGTGCAGCACGGATTTTGACCTCGAGAAAAACGCTTAGTGACAGACATCTACTTTGAGGGGATCAGATACGTGGGATCTAGTTAAATTCATCCTAAAGGTTCTTGACGAGTACCTTCATTCCCTTCGCTTAAGTTGGTTCTCATTATGAAGTTTAACAATATTTAGCAGAAGCAGCCTGCCTCATAAAGCTAAACAGAAGCAGAAGTACAACATCGGGGATAAAACAATGAACGTGAAGGTCAAGATCAATTAATATCTTAGAGATCCCACAGCTGTTTTGACGACGTAGACCATGCCAGATACGGTATCGTTTCAACAAGATGCAGCAGAACATTGCGAAATTTCCGGGTACAGAAGGCGTAGTAGTATAGGTCAATGATTGCTGCAACATTCTAAGTATGATACAAGTGACAGTTTCAACAGGGGTAGTGGCAGTATGGAAGGTGGAGTATCAGGAAATACTGATTTCAATGGTTGTGCACTTGCAACTCTAATAATTCAACAACTAGACGCGATTATTCGGGCAATAAGATTACGAGAAAATATTCAACTGGATTTGTAATATCAGAGATAATGTTTTCGTCAACGATGTCGAGATTCGAGATTCTCGAGATTGGACGTTCTTGTTAGTATAGTTGGCAAGACATCTGTAAGAGGAGCAGAAAGACATCACGATGAGTATTATGATTGTTTATGTAAACATGATCTTATATGAACATAATCATAACTATGAGTAAAAGACTTTTACAGATGTTACATTATGCAACTGATCATATGAGAATATAATGTCTGATCGATCGAGAATAAGGGATTGCGCTTGGAAAGATTTAGCTGCTGGCCTTGATGAGTACACTATAATAAGCATTTGGCTTGTGTTTTATCCTTTATCACAAATTGGAACTACGGCAAAACGTCACCGAATGTGGCCAAGAGCATGAGTCGACAAATCTCTAAAAAGATAAATTGCACCATCGACCGGTTTCAAGATTATTTGAAGCGAGTCCGAATTCGGTGCTTAAGCAAGTACCGGGATGATTGAGCAATCACGCCCAGGTTTTATTATTAATATTTTTTTTCAGTGTTTCACAGCTGACAGCCCCTGCGAGAACGCAGTCTTACTAGATTCCTGAATTTCGTCGAGTTCTGTTAAAGGAACACCCGTTCAATTGGCGCAGCTTCAGGGTGATGATCACCGTCATGTAGCCAACTGGATAAGATGCTAAACAATTTAAATTACAGCATTATTAATTCTAAGTTGCCATTGAAAAGATGCATATACGTTGTTAGGAATACTGAGGTCATAACTTCTGATGGCACCAATTGCTTATATATTATGTACTGAAAAACGATATAAGCTTATAACACCGAGTATAATTCCTTGTAAGACTGCTGAATGAGTGAGATCCGTCCTGGAAGTCTTTAAACGTGAGTAATGTCACAATACATAATGGTATGCGACTGAGAGGAAAAGGATGGCTTGCACTGACTTGCGAGGAAACATTAAAAACCGAAGGAAGAATTTGTGCAAAGTGGCACTCCTGTACCGTGTAGAGCGAGGACATTCTTGGATAGGTTTCACAAACACGAAATTCCAGTTCATCTCTAGCTTTAAAATCACAACAGCAGATCAGAGAGCAAAGGTGAAAAAATTCTTGAGAAATTACTGAGCAAGAAAATTAACAGTTTAGAATACTGACCATAGAGGTAAGATACTCTTCAATCGTTACGCCAAGCAGACACTCAAATGAATTTGATGCTCCGACGAGTTGGATTTAGCTAGGCCCATATACAGACGTAGAAAAAATTCCTCTAAACGAAATAGCAAGTTCTTCAGAAGCATCACTAATATTGAAGAGGGCAGCATAAAAAACGATAAAAGGCGATAAAATAACTCATTTAATTGACTGCCAGTTTCGTGAAAAAGGGACATTCCTACGTGTCACATCAGCATTCACACAGTCAGTCGCTGAATTCGAACAGTAGCACAACGACTGCAGTATGCAAAGGGATTGCTACGAGACACCATACGACCTAAGAACACAATTGGGTGATGATCATAAAGATCTAGCATCTAGCAATAGATCGTAACGTTTCTTAAGTGAAAAATCAAGATCTTGCGTTCTTAAATTTTCTATGAATAGAATATGTTATAGTTCTTTACTTTTCCAAATAATGAAATCTTCTTTTGTATTTATAGCACGACACTTCTTTAATTATTTATATAAAATCAACATTGATGTCTTATTTCTTGATTGAAGGCGCTGTCATTTTCAAATTTTTGCACAGGCATGACTTTACGTTTTCACGAATGAATTCATGTGAATGAATTTTAATTTGTCACTTTGCAAGTTTCTCATTTTTTCTTTTGCATACATTTCTGTGTATTGCCTTTTTGTTGCGAGCAAAATTCGTTTAAAGGATCGAGTGTTACTATTTTGCAGTTAATATTTATTACTTCCATAGATAGAAAGTGTATTGTATTCCATATAAGGATATTAATAGGACAGATTTTAAAATCATTAATATGTATATTGGCGCAAAATATTAAATGGTAAGTAGCACCCTGTATAGTTCCACCAAGTATAAGTAAATTGTGTGCTGTAATATATATGTTACATTTATTTCAGTAAAAACACCATGACTCTGGTGGACCAAATATTTTAGGACATTCAAACAAGATTTCGACTGCCTTAAAACATCTTGTCAATCGCCGAAAAGCAGACAGTTGTCATCCAGCGAGGTACAGGCGTCATATCGAACTCTTCTGACACTTGGAATCTTACAACTTTCTACCTCACACATTCCTAAACGAATTTGTATATATTAATGACTTATCCCACTAAAAAATGATACAAAACCTGCAAAAACGATTATACATAAATCAATGCACATTCATCTTGAGATTCATAACACATTCAATGACATAAAACTCATACTTTGTGTATTAAACCAATAATTTATGTTTAATAAAGTATTTATATTTTCCTTTTAAAAATTGTCCTGGTCTACTTCATGAAGGCACTCTAAAATTTCGCCACATTACCCTGCTGTATAACCTACTATCTTACTGCGAATATCATTAAAAACAATAAAAGACTTGACATGCCTAACATATTTTCACAATGAATTATTATAATTACTCAATTTAGTCAACTTCGTCAACGATACTGAGTTACTAAAATTATGTTTTCAGATTGAAAGTTTGGAGACAACACTAACAACTCTGCAGAACAATTTGGGAAAATTCTTAAATCCTGATCAAATGAAATTTTTGGAAGGCAATGCATCAACGAACTCAAAACCATGGTCTGAAGAAACAATTAAAAAGGCGCTCAGAATTCGGTGCATGATGGGCACCAAGGCATATACTGCCTTGCGAAACGTAGAGAATTTGCCCTTGCCTGCATTTTCCACGCTTTATCGTCGACTGGTTGGACTTGACTTCGCACCAGGTATCAACTACGAAATGATCAAATGCCTAGCTTCGAAGATTGAACAAGAAGCAGATCCTCGTGCACGATACTGTGTTTTATCACTGGACGAAATGGCAATTCATCCAGCAGTGGAATATGATCGCGCACTAGGTGGTTTTATTGGCCTAGTAACACCAGAGTTAGCCCGAGATGATCATGAAGCATCCTCTATGGCCAATCATGCAGTTGCATTCATTGTACGGGGACTCTCTACACATTGGAAGCAGCTAGTTGGATATGCCCTTACGGGTCATTCAGTTGATCCAAATTTGTTGTGGGAATTCGTGCAGAAAATCATTGTATTATTACACGACAACAGCATTATCGTCAAGTGTATATCCAGTGATGAAGGCGCACCGAATGTGGGGATGTGGGAACTTAACAGCATTGTTTCTAGCAGATATCTTCTCCAAACAACAAGTCCACATCCAGTCAATCCGGATGAAACGCTTCGTTGGTCGTCGGATCATCCTCACCTATTGAAACGGATTTGGCGTCAACTTGCAACGTCTGCTTTCATTCTGAGTGCTACGTTTGTAGAAGAGTATAAATTACCATCGAATGAGGTCTCAATCGAACCTGTGAAAGATTTGCTGACTTTGCAAGAAGAGGGTGGTCCTGTGTTAGCGAAAGGACTTCAATCTACTATTTTGCATCCTTCGCAGTTCGACAAAATGAACGTGACATTGGCAAGGAAATTCTTCTCAGATGAAATGGGGAATGCATTGATCCTGGCTGCGAAAACTGGTCTCCTTCCTCCAAATGCTGAAACTACTGGTTGGTTTATTTTGCGTGTCAGCTGCTGGTACAGTATAATGATGTCTCGGAACAAGAAAGACGCGTTGGGAAAGGACGAAGATACTGATGAAAAAATCAGGTTTCTGAAAGAGTTCATTGAAATCATTCACGATTTGGAATTTGCAAAAAACAATAATTGGAAGCCAATTCAACGAGGTGTTATATTGTCTACGACAACAGTGTTGAATTTGCACGAGGAATTCGTCAAAGGTAACATTTTTGAATACCTTTTGACGAGTCGCTTGACGTCCAGCCCTGTGGAGAATCTTTTTTCTCAAGTTCGTGCAGGAGGTGACATGCATCCAAAACCTCGACACTTAAGATATCGAATGCGATTAATTGCTGTAGCTCAATATCTGCGTCTTCCCTCATCTGCATCATATGAAGACGATGACAAGCCGTATTATATCGATTTCTTAAAGAGCAAAAGGAATGAGAATAGGGAAGTGGATAATGACTCTGACGACGAAGTCCTCTTGATACCAGACAGTGAGTTGACCCAAATCAAGAAATACGGCTTGCACTACATAGCAGGTTGGGCAGTGTCTCGAGTGATGAACGATTGCGATGCTTGCAATACAGCAATACGTTCTTCATGTCCTGCGGATTCATCGTTGTCTGCTTGGACTGAAATCAATAATCGTGGGAAGCTGCAATATCCAACAATATATACATATAATTTGTTGGAGTCAGCTGAGAAGATCTTCGACAAATATGGGAAACAGTTGTTGCAGAAGTCAAATGTCCATGCATTGGTGAAGAATAGCGTTGAACAGGCCTCGGATTGGGCTTCCGTCTTCCCAACCTGTCACAACATTTGCGATGCGCTACTTTCAGTTTACATCAGGTTAAGATTGCATATTTTAGCCAAAGACACCACTGCTTCTTCCAACAAACAGAACCGCAAACTTGTCTATAGTTCGCGAAGTGCGTACATGCGTACCGCCGTTAAAACAGCCAAATCAAATCCTTGTCACAAACATACAAAATAAGGGGAAGAAGCTGGAGCAAAGTTGATAGACATAGCTAATCTTGGTTGTTCATTAGCTCGAAGCTGCGGAGAAGCTTTTAATGAGAGGAATTCCTCCAACATTGGTCATTGACTCCTTCCAGAAAGCAGCAGTGAAGGCAGTCGAAATTCTGACCTGGTTCATGTCCATCCCTGTGGACCTAACAGACAAAGATTTCCTCATCAAGGCATTTGCAACACGTCTCTCAATTCGAAAGTCGTCTTCCAACAGTTAAGTTTATTGGCTCCTTTGGCTGTCAATGCAGTATTGAAGACCATAGAGCCTGGAAAGGAACAAGCAACAGACTTGAAAGACATCAAAGTTATTAAACAGTTGGGAAGAACTGTTGACGATACTGAATTGATTTAAGGCTTGGTGTTTATACAAAAATCGTGAAATGTCAATGGTCTTAAACGCATTGAGAAGATAAAGGTTGGATTAATGCAATTCTGTATTTCCCCACTAAAAACCGACATGGATCACAGTGTGATTATGTCTGACTATTCTGCAATGAATCGTACTCTCAAGAAAGAACGTTCCTATATTCTCAACATCGTTAAGCAAAGATAAAGAAATCAGGATGCAATGTGCTTCTTATACAAAATCCATTCTTCAAAAGTGATGCTATATGTGACAAGGCAATTCATTTCTTGGATAAAATCAAGATGATGGTCATCAAAGGCGTTGAACGTGAGGACCTTTCCTTCATTTGTAAGACCTTAGGCTGCAGACCTATCGTATCTTTAGACCACTTCACTGCAGAGAACTTGGTGAATGCTGAACATTGCGAGGAAGTGCACGAGCTGCATCACTCTTGCCTCTGAGACTGTTCGCAGTATACTGAAGATCGATGATATTGTCAATACCATGCGGTGATGGCAATCATTTTTTTTTCTCGCAGATTTATTCATTAATGTTCACGAAGGATTTTTCAGGCATTCTTGCATCATACTATCGCCTCGATTGACGTTTGATTTTTTATACTCACAAATCGTGGACGAATTTGGTGGAAGGTCTACTTCTGATAGATATTATTAACATCGCAGAGCATCAAAGACAACTGATGAGTTTGAGGATGAACTGCCATACACTTTTTGTGAACGTGGTGCAGCAAAGTCTTTGTTTGTCTATCATACTGCCAAAGTTCATCGACAGTTCCCAATCGACAGACGAAAGACAGTTTAATTCCCTGACTATCTATCTGCTTCGATACAACGTTCACCAATATTCCATTGACCCTCGGCATTTAATCTTATCATTTGATTATTTCCAAAGCCATGACAATACGACGTATAGCTATCAAACTTGGTGGTGCATGTCCCATTGTATCTAGATATGCACTAGTTGCAACGCCTCTCAGTTCATCCCAATAGATATTCGGTGGCAATTCAAGAAATTTATCCAGAACATCATAAGCAACATATTGTCAATGAACCACTGGAAACTTACGCTTCTTACGTTCCTTAAATTTCAGTTATTGACTGATATCTCCATGATCGACAAGTCTGGCTAATGGTTCTCTTGTCTTCTCGTCAAACCATGGCTCAATAATTCTCTCATTGTCATTAATTATTAAGGTATGAAATATCGACTTTTTTATTTATACTAGCAAGCCGTCTGCGCTTTAGTTCTCGTTCGCATTAAAATGTCGAGGATATAATTCTTAAAAAATTTTAAATTGTCTAAATATTTCCATTTCAATTGCCAATGTAATGCAATGATGATACTAATTATGATTATTATTAGTTATTTTTAATCTTTGACTGATAAAATTTTTTTTCATGGTTTTTCTTTCAAAATTAATTTGTGAATGTATTAAATCTACATTTGGAATAAAGAATGTAAATAATTTATATATCATTATCTATTGATTAATGATTTATTCAAATAGGATTTCATTATATTTTATATTTCATTCCGTTATATTAAATTTCATTCCATTCATAAAAAAAAAATTTTTTCTTAAATCTTAGTATTTTATTTTGAATTTTTTCCACCTGTTAAGACGGTGTTATATAAACTTATAAAAATGAACACAAGTATCTATAAAATGACAGCTTCGATATGTAAATTGATTTCTTCGTTCAGACTTTTTTATTTTTATAATCTCGAGGGTTTCTTTTTTGATTTTGTCAGTGGGACTTCAATTTTATTGAAAAGTAAAGAGTTCACATAATTGTTTATTTTTGGCAACTTAATTATTGAATTTAAGTAAATATGAAGGAAGAGGTATTGTCTTAATTATAATCAGCTTTTAGATTAATTCGTTTATTGATATAATTCTTTATAAACATAATTTTTAATTGTATTTCCTGATCTTTGTGATCCAAGAAATATTTTTAGAGCATCCCAGGAACGTACTCGTGAAAAAGCCACATATAATTGGCCATGATTAAAAACATCTCTACGAAGGTCAATTCCAATCTTTTCAAAAGTTTGACCTTGCGACTTGTTGATCGTCATTGCAAAAGCTACTTTTACTGGGAATTGTCGTCGTTTGAAAATAAAAGGATATTCATTTTCACAATATAAGGTGATACGATTTAGAAATACTATTTCACCAGTTTTATCACCAGTTAAAATTTCACATTTTAGTATTATTTTTCCAAGTTCTAAAACTAACAATCGGGTACCATTACATAAGCCTTCATTGATGCTCAAATTTCGAATTAACATAATTATGCTATACTTCCTCAATCGTAATTCGTGAGGAGGCATACTCGGCGGTGCTAGTGTGTTCAAATATTCAGGAAGGATATCTTCTGTGATCTTATCATTATCAGAATCATCTAGAGTATCAACACTTGTATAAAGACGTTCAGTGTCTTTATCCAATAAATCGATAACTCTCGAGTTGATTTCTGTTACATCAATGTTTCTTGCAGATAGGATAGCACACTTTGTTACTAATTTGTAATTCTTGTTTCGTATTAGTTGTCCATATATTTCTTCAACTATGTCTTTTTCTGCATCACATAAACAACGTTGTGGGATTACAAGATCATTGTTAGAGTCATTCAATACTCCATCACCAACATCTAATAAAAATTTCGCGAATTCGATTTCTTCTGGAAATACTCGCATGTTTTGAGTTAAAGAATACTGTGTAAAATATCGCCAGAGAGAGCTGTGTTTGATAGATAGATTGATAGTTTCACTACGAGTGCTATTAACTTTGATTGGGAGTAGTTGCCGGAAATCTCCTCCAAGCACCATAACTTTACCACCGAAAGGTATGTCATTATTCATAATGTCTCGTAATGTTCGATCTATTATTTCAAGTACATAACGTGGAGCCATAGGAGCTTCATCCCAAATGAAAAGATCAATATTTTTCAAATATTGTCCTTGTTTTGATTGTACTTTGATATTTGATGTTGAGTCTGGAAACAATGGCACGGGTAAGCCAAACGTTTTATGTACGGTTTTACCTTCAGGAAGCAGTATTGCTGCGATACCAGTGAAAGCCATGGCACTTCCGTTTTTATTTTTTCCTTTTACTAAATTAGATAAAGTTATGTAAGTATAAGTTTTTCCGGTACCACCAGGACCATCAAGATAAAAACAATTTGCTATATTAGTAGAAGTATCAATTGCGTTAAGTATAACATCAACAACCTTCTTTTGAACTTGATTTAGAGTAGTGTATTGTTGTATACCAATATTCAAAAATGCAATTGAAGGATTATTGCATACATCTTCATTTGCTATCTCTATTTGCTCCATTCCTGGAAATTGAGATATATCTGATCCTTCTGTTATTAGTATATTAGCAATCTGATTATATGCTTTTTTTTCAGCAGCCTCATTTGACATATGTCTCGCAAAATCTTCCGATAGTTGCGTTTTGAATTGGTTCCACAGATTTTCAGGATAAACAGGAAAACAATGTATTAAGATTCTAACAAATAATCGCCGAAGTTGATATGGCATCATCCATATACAAGCTTCAGTGATTGCTTTTTTCCATTCATCATCGTTTTCTATCAAACCCAACGCTAAACACGTAGCGGTAAATGTTTGATGAACTTCGCTTTCAACAGTTCGTAAATCTTCAAAACTTGTGGGTCCTTTAACTTTCAACAATAATAATCTAAGATGAAATAATTCAACTTGTGATGGACTTATTGAATACATTCTACCAATGACATTGAAATGACGTTGACGTCTTTCCCAATTATAACAAGTCTTTCCATTATCTTTTTTTTTAAAAACATATTTTGTTGGGATTTCAGAATACACAAATTGTCTGGCATATTCATCACGTGCATTTAATGTAAAGTAATCCATAAGCATGGTTACTTTACTTACAGCATCTGTTATAGCGTTGTCAGTTAGATCATTTGATATAGTAATGTTTTGTTGGTTTGGTAAATGTACAGGTAAACGTATTACAGAATGGCTTTTTTCTTGCATTTTTTTATCACACATGCGCCAATAAGCTTCATTTGGACCAACATAACGAGCTTCGATAAATTGCTGTATCTCATCATGATTAATAACTTTTCCAGATGGATCATTCACTTCAATGCTTGCTGCGTCATGACCTTTGTATATATATTTGTATAAATATTTTGGAGCTGTTACACTTGTAACAATTTCAACATTAATATGGCAATTAAGAGTGAGTGATAGAGTGGAATTATATGGAACTGTCCATCTATTATCTACCATATATCCTCCAGGACGTTCATACAAAATACCTGTATTTCTTCTACGGTATTGAGGATAGCCGTTATTATTTATTGTTGTTTCTTCTTGAAATGATTTGGGGAATTTCTTTGAGCATTTACCATTTATATCGCACCAAGCCCCACAAGGACCATGTATCATGTTTTTCATCACTATTTCATGAAGTTTCGAATTACTTTGCGGATCCGGAATTTCTGCAGAAATGTATTGATCGATCATATCTGTAGTAAACAGTGAATACTTGAGTTTTACTAATAAATGCATATGCAATAATCCTCTTTTCTGAGATTCGATAGTAAGTACATATGCAATTACTTCACCAAAAAGACCTTGATTGATTAATTTTAAACAATGTTTTCTTTTCATATCAAACACTCGCGCAGTGAGATCAGGTCTATCTGATGGTTGTTGTCCCGGAAATAGATTTTCCTTAATTTCACGCCAAGTGGGATTACACGTCATGGTGATAAAAAGGTCAGGTTTTCCATATTTTCGAACTATTGACATAGCATCGTGATAATGTTGTATCATATTTCTAGGTGAGCCTGAAAAACTTGATGGCAATATAATTATTTTACCTATGCGAGCATTTTCTTTTTCTGCACAAGTTTCCAGATAATCCATTAGTCCCGCATACGATTCAGCTCGTATTTTTTTTGATTTTGTTTTATATAATTTATTCTATCTTTTTCTACTTTTACATAGCTATCTACCATCCACTGTTGAAGGAGACGGCCACCATATAGGATGGGATTTGTATTATTATTGTCACGAATAGCCATTCTGTACCTTGTATAAGCTTCTCGAGAAACTCGACTATTACTATTGACCATCTTTATCTTATCATGCCAACCAAAAGTTCCATGTGGATAAAAAAGCGGATAAATCCATGGTTCTACTTCAGGATTCATTGAACTAACATATTGTAAATCCTTCTCAGACTTTTTGCGGATTGTGACAAATGATTCAGGAATTTCTCCATCTGCTGTTGTAGAAAATACTGCTGCAACTTCATTACAACGCTGATAATTATACCTATGACGATCCATTCCAGGTTTAGTCGTAAATATTAATTTTAATTTATCATCAGCAGTTTGATTCCCTTTTTGCTTTTGTGATTTTAATTCTTCATTAATCATATGATATGATTTTGCATAGTGATTATGTTCTCGCATAATTCTATCCAATATTTCCAATATTTCTCGATCAAGTGAGTCATTTTTACGTTGAAGGGAATCCAAAGCTTCCTCTGAATCGATTATAAAAAGTTGACCAAAGCCGGGTTCTTCGTTACGAACAGGATATAATGTGGTGTTAATCTGATAGTAAATTTGTCCTTGAATCTTAAAACAATAAGGTCCAGGACGTGTTCCATTGAAATTTATTAGGTTTGCATTGAAAGACGCAAATGAAAATGAATTATTATAACATCGAATCCGTTCATGAAACAATCTAGACTTCGGGTGAGTTCCATTGAACAAGTCATTCAACTGTTTTGGAATTTCTTTCATTGATGGTAAAGATACCTGGCCATGTTTACAACAACTATGAAATGAATTTTTTTCATTTGCTACTTTTTCTGATGCGAAATGTTTAGCATCACAACGTTTACAAATTTCTGTTAAACCGCCTCCATAATGCTCTTGAATATTATGTGTACCACATGATAATCCAACTGTTGTCTCACAATTTTTATCTCGTCGTCGTTGATCTTGTTTATGTTCAGCATTAGTTTTAGCCTTGTATACAATTGGCGTCTGTACTATTTCTATTATCCTGTCTTTGTTTTTGAAACTTTGACGTCTTTGCCTTTGATTAGCAATTTTTCTTTTTTTTTCTCACATTGAAATTCTTCTTCTTCCTCAGGAGTGCGTTGTATCTTTCGTCGAGGCATAATCTTTTTGATGTGGTCTTACTTTATCAATGGTCCAAAAAATAATCTAATTAGTCAAGTCACATAAAGTAATTAAAAAGAACTTTTGAAACAACAGTGAAAAATCAAAACAGTTAATTTCTATTTGAATGTTTGTGCAATATACAAACAATAACAATCAGTATTAATAAATTCAGTTAAGTTATAACTTTATTATAATTTAATCTGTGTAATTAATAAATTTCATCATCATCTACATCATCATTTAGGAGTGCAATTCAACTTTGATAAATCTTATTTCAATCACAATTCAAAACAATTCAATTGGTATTACTCATTATCAATAAATCATCATTAGTCAACAACCATCATCACCTTCATCTACATCTCTCTATCGTGAGAATTTAAATTCTTTATGCGTCCGTGAATTCTGCAAAACAAAACGAGAGTTGTGTTATAATATTGTTGCGAAATCGTTCTTCGCGGACTCCTCACAGACATTCACATACACACATATAGACAGAGACATTCGAGCTAGGAAACATCTGATTCTTTTGTTCAT
>JABSMT010046093.1:0-14011 GCA_018902335.1 Eumacrocentrus americanus
AAATGACCAAGAAACTGTTGCTCATAGTTGGTCTCTGGCCAGTCACGGAGCCCAGTCGTTTCTACCGCATGTTGCCATTCATAAATCTCTTCTGCTGTGCTACAATAACCGTTTTTATATTCAACTTTGTTCGGTTACATGGCTCAAACATAGCTGTCATGACAAAAGGTATGAGTTTGGGGACTAGTTTCATGACGACAATGCTGAAGGTAATTGTATGATCACTGTATTGTGTTTGCAACAAGAAATAGTGAGGATCTATATTTTTTATTTTACAAGTTCATATGCATCATATTCAACCATAAAGGCGCAATGGAACTCCATGAAACTCTCGGACAAATTTTTAATGAGTTGTTGAATGACACAAACTTACGACATCTGATTTTAAAAAAAGTCACTAGCATCAGTCAATTATCATCAGTCTTGGCTTTCTTTATCTCACTAAGCGTCGTATCATACATTTTAGTTCCCATTATATACATCATTTATCAACGCATTCATCACATTGAGCCTGTCAAGTACTTACTTGCATTTCCTGCAGCCTATCCATGGGATATATCTGGCGGAAGTTTACTGTACAGTTGTCATTTTGCTTTTGAAGCTTACACTGCTTGTGTTCTTTTCTTTGTTACGTCTGGCGTTGATGCCCTCTTTTCTTTTTACATCTTCCAAATGATGGGTCAGCTAAAAGCAATGTCTCATCGTTTGACTAGTTTGACGAATCAAGATGACTACAAGAATGCTATTCGGGAATGTGTCGTCAAGTATTCGGTGTTAATGAGGTGTCGCGATATTCTTCAAGTGATTTATGGTCCTATCATCCTCTGGATGCTATTAACAAGTGCAATTGTCCTCTGCGCACTAATTTTCCAGATGTCAAAGGTAAAGCAACGTTTTTTCTTTTATTCATTGCAGCTGTTTTCATTTTTTTCTCTCGTTTTCAACGACAGTTAGAATTCATAACTGTTGGACGTGTCTGTTTATTCATAGCCTACATGGGCTCAAAAATGTTACAAACATTTCTTTATGCCTGGTCAGGATCACTATTGACTTCAGCGGTAGGATTTTTTACTACTGCCCTATAGTCACATGATATACTTTTATACAAGACATTTTGCCATTTTCATAGAGTGAAGATTTTGAGGAAGCAATTTATCTCAGTGACTGGCCAGGTACTGGTCGAAATAGGTTCATGACATCAATTCTAATGATGTTAACACAAAAGCCACTTGTTATAATAGCTTGCAACTTTTTCGTTGTCTCAGTGGACATGTTCACAATGGTAAGATACAAACTCCATTGCAATAGATTCATAACCACTAACCCTATATTTCTCTCCATTGTAGATATTGCACGCTACGATTTCCTACTTTTTTTTACTCCAGACAATGGAAGACAAAACAAAGTAAATTACAAATTGACAGGATTATGAGTTCAAATCGCAGTAGAAAAATAAAGCAAATAAAAAGTCTCAGAGAAACGAACCGTAAGAAATGAATTGCTCTGAGGCATTTTATGAAATAATCAATTGAAAACTGTATTTATTACTATTTATTACTATTCCCACCGTTTCCTCCGTGGTGTCCACATTCTTTTCCCCCACTCTCACGAATCGTCCCACCGCGCCGGCGCATCGATGAACCGAGCGCAAGTGGGAGAATACTCCACGTCAGTCTGACTCAGTCACGTAGGAGACGAATTCCGTGAAACAGCTACTGTATTTCATCAGTCATCCACTTATATATTTAGAAATAATACTGTCATAATTTTTATGATTTGCTATATAATACTGGGCCTTTAAAGTCATCTTGTATACTTACACTTTAGAGAACTTATCCTTTTCACCAGAGTGACACAGATGTCTGCCGTCTAATATCCAAACAGATTACGCTGTACTTAGACTACTCTTGGGAAACTCATCAAGGGATTCTATTCCTCATCCTCATCTATTCACGGAAGACGCAAATTGTCTACCACTTTCGCGTGTGTCACGAGCACATGGCCTCAACACTGCCTACAAGTATGTACATGAACCGACAAATAGCCGCCGTCAGGTATACAGGAGCATGCACACTTGTATAGGAATGAAGCCGCTCGCTAGAGCAGCCGGAAAGTGCGAGGCCCTAAGTAAAAGCCATCAGACTGATGGGCTTTGCTCGACAGAGAAATTCAGCTTGTCACTCTCTCTCTCTCTCTCTCACTCCCTCTCTGTCTCTCTTTGGCTCGCCACGCGCCTTCGTCTATTATTTCCCAGTCTATATAATAGTGTCTCGTATGGTAGAGTCTCATCTCCCGTTCTCTTCTTACACTTGTCCTTTGCTGACTTATTGTTGTACGCGCATTCATACACCGCCCGAGGAGAATATCTCTCTCCCTCTCTCTCTCTCTTTCTCTTTCGCTCATCTTGCTGCTGCTGGCGCCACAATCACCACCCTTGGTTGCACTGTGACGCGACTATACGCTCAACGAGGGTGCGAAGAAATGCTTGAACGATCAAGTCTACGCTGATGAAAAACTCGAGGGATATTTTGTAGTCAGTTCATACGTTTCAGATGGATGCTTCGACATATCCTGAAGCAAAATGCCAGCATTCACATTAGAATACTTGGTTGTAATATTTTATTTCTGTTATATTTTTTAGTGATTACAAACATAAATAAGGTAATGTTATTCTTTTTAGAATCTTGTTCGTAAATTTCGAAAAGAGCACTGCGAAAGTCTAGACATTCAAAAGTTGGAGTTAGAGAAGGAATATCATCACAATATTGCGGTAAAGACGATAGAGAGTGTGAGTGAAAGCCCAACAACGACTCGGATTTCAGAAGGTTTAGAAGCCAGAAGAGTGGTGCAACGGTAGACCGACCCCAGAGTTTCGTCTTTCACCACAAAACCGAGACGAGAGGAAGAAAGACCTGCATTTACAGTCGGGTATGACTTTTCTTGGTTAGCACTAAGGTAGTACAGACCTGACACAAAGCAAATTAAATTTCTTTTCACCATATGCTTATATATACACAATAGTCATGTGCCATCTGATAGGTTTTAATTATTGGTCTAATTGTGTCGCAATAATTAAAATAGTAAATACAGGAATTATATCTATAGAGATTGCTAGTTCAAATTATGACAAATTTGTCACACCATCTGCAAACTACTACAGGACATGATTTGACTTCTTGGTAATGAGGTTCGCTCACTGTCACCCCTTCTGTGAATCGCACCCTCACGCTCGTGCTGTCTCTATTGAGAGCTTTATTGGCTAACAATGGTACTGCTGGCGCTGAAGCACGATAACTCGAAGGGGGGAAGAGGGGGATCAGCTCCCCAACCGCAATATCTACTTTCGAGCACTTTCTTCACGTCATATCTCATCCTGACACTCATAACGTATTTTTTTTTAATTGCATGCGAATTAATCAGAATAACATTCTTAATTATATTAATTGGAATTATGTTAAATTTTTTGTATTATTATAGTATACGGATGGTTAAGAGTCCAGAACTTCTATGTCATTTGTTTGGTGGTCTTTCTAATTAATGCCCAATCAGCTTAAAATTAGTTGAATCATAATTCTGACACAGAACATAAAGTTATTATGTGGACAGCTGGATTATGACTGACCTCACCAAGACAATCGATCAGACATCGTCTGCACTTACTACCTATTTTCCAATCAATGCAGTAACGATTACGATAACGATATGTTTTAGGTTTCAGCTCTGCTTAGCTCTACCATTTTGAAAGCATAATTTTCTCAACTATCTGTAAGTTTCCAGTTGCAATTTACCGATTATCCAGCACTATTGCTATTCTCGTCTGCTATAGCATCAAGAAATATCTTGTAACAAATTGTCAGAGTATATAGTGTATCGCAATAAACTTATTAAACTACTGCTGCTCATGTTGGATTTATGGCCAGTGGAGGAACCTAACTTATTTTATCGCATTCTTCCTTACATACAACTGTTCCTGAACATGGTTACAGCGTTGGGCTTTGTTTTGACGCATCTCACCAATATCGCTCTTGTAACAAGCCGTACAAGTATCATGGTGAGCTTTTTAACGGGAAGCATTAAGGTATGAATAATATTTTACCATCGTGATAACTTCAGTGATTATGTCAAACAACTTACAAGATTTTTCATGAAATTTGTTTCAAGTTGACTTGCTTGACTTTTTATCGTAAGGAGAGTTATGAGCTCCACAGAATTCTGTACTCACTCTTTAGTAAGCTGCTAGATAGCCCTCAACTATAAAGCATTGTCTTGAACGGAATCACTGCCTTTCGGCGATTGTCATGGGCCATTTCTTTATTCTCTTTTTCGATTGTCTACCTATCCACCTAGGATGCATTAGATTTATATGATAACATTGTAATGATATGCAATATAGCAAATCAAAAATATTAAGAACAAGAAAAAGTGTATAACCATGTCTTGAAGCACAAAAAAAAACTAGTGAAGACTTTATCAGTTCAAGGGGACGGTTGAATTAAAACTGAATCCTCAGTGCCTATAGAAGTGTACTTCCACTACCCCTCATTACCTACTTTCGAATCGATACAAGAATGATCACGATAACGACTGACAATCATTCCTCCTGCTCCCTTCCAAGTGCATTACTTTCATCAACCAATTTGAGATCATTTCCTCAACGATCTGCCATTTACCAGTTGCAATTGACCGGTTCTTCAGTCATTTTGCTATTCACTTCCACTATAATATCTTGAGATGTCTAGTTACAAATTATCCGAGTACCTCATGTATCGCAAAATTATCAGACGACTATTGCTCATATTAGGTCTATGGCCAGTCGACCAGCCGAGTTTCTTCTATCGTATTCTTCCTTATCTACAGTTATTCCTGAATATCGTCATAGCTCTAGCCTTATTGGGCTTCGTTAAAGTGCATTTCACTAACATAGCTCTTGTTACAAAAAGTGCGAGTCTCATGGTCAGCTACATTTCTTGTGCTTTGAAGGTAAAGATAATATTAAAATTTACCATAATAATCGCTTCAGTGACATCAATTCCATTTCAAGATGATTTGTATGATAATTTATCGTGAGGACACGCATAAGATTCACAGAATTCTAGACCCGTATTTCAGTGAGTTGCTGAGCAACTCCCAACTGAAGGATATTGTTTTGGATGGAGTCACGGCTTTTCGACGTCTATCATGGGCTGTTTCGATATTCGTTTCACTCAGTGGTATTTTTTGTGTGATTGCTCCTATTATTTTCATTGTCGCTCAACATCTGCACGGAGTGGAGATTATTAGGTACGTCCTCCCTTATCCAGGCGTGTATCCCTGGTCCATTCCACCAAATGGACTGCTTTACAAGCTTCATTACATCTTTGAATTACTTGCAACTATGAGCCTCGTTACCATTACATCGAGTGTCGATCCACTCTATACTCTATGTGTGTTTCAAATGATGGGTCAATTCAGGGAAATGTCGTATCGAATGATGCATTTTGACCACAAGCAAGATTACCAGACTGTTATTCGTGAATGTGTTAAACAGTATGCGACAATGATAAAGTGTCGTGATATACTACAGAAAATCTATGGACCAATGATACTTTGGATGATTGGAACCAATGCTATCATTATTTGTGCGGGGCTCTTCCAAATTTCACAAGTAAGTTCACTCGATAAGTTAAATGTCACAATAATCTTGATAATCGATAAACATTCTCTGACAGATGAAAAGTATCTCCATAGGACAAATGTTGCTATTTATTGCATATGTGAGTACGAAGATGACTCAAACATTCGTTTGTGGCTGGGCTGGAACACGACTAACTGCAGAGGCAAGTGAGAAAGCTTCTTGTGAATGAAGAATTATTGTATTGTGTAAATGTATTTTTTCAAATAGAGTGAAGATTACAGAGAAGCGGTTTGCAATGGCAATTGGATTGGGAATAAACGACATATGAACTCTGTGGTGATCATGCTTACGCAAAAACCGTTAATTTTGAAAGCATGCAGCTTTTCAGTCGTTTCCATCCAAATTTTTTTAACGGTGAGTCGAAGATTCAATTTGTACTACAATTTTCGCATTAAGAGAAAATTCCTTTGTTTTTTATATATAGGTACTCAATACAACATTATCCTATTTTTTTCTACTCCAAACACTCCAGCATGAAACCTGAATTTAAAAGATTATGATTACGGCGTGTATACAATACAATACAAACTTACAATACGAGTATCTCATATTGGTAATACTGTTTGCAAATACGCAACACACTAAGACGACGAATCCATAAAAAAAATGTATTAAAACTTATCTGGAAGCACATATAACTTTTTCGCAAGCTTTATCAATTCAGATAGAGTGCTGAATCGAGACTGCACTCGCAATGACTATGATAGCATCCCTACCCTCACAGTCTGTTTTCAGATCGATGCAGCAACGATTACGTTAACCATGAGCAATCTTTTAGGTCTCTACCAGGTTCATCGATTTTCTTCAACAATTTGAAATCATCATTTTCCTATCAAGCAGTGATTTTCAGTTCCAATATTCTATTTAGCCAACAATTTTGCTATTTAGTTCAACTACAATCTCTTGCAATGTCTCGCTACAAATTGTCAGAGTACTTCATGTATCGCAAAATTATCAGACTACTGCTGCTCATGCTAGGTTTATGGCCAATTGAGGGATCCAGTCTATTCTATGACGTCCTTCCTTACATACAACTACTTTTGAATATCATTACAGCCCTTGCCATGTTGGGCTTTGTCAAAGTGCACATCACCAATATCGCTCTAGTAACACGAAGTGCTAGTATCATGGTGAGCTTTTTCACTGGTACTCTAAAGGTAAAAATATAAAATTTTTCATTCATTAGTGTGACAACTGTAGTGATTCTACTGAACGTTTCACATCATTCTTTGCAAATTTTACGTCCAGATGATTTGTATGATTATTTATCGGAAAGACACACGTGAACTTCACAGAATATTGGATCCGTACTTTAATGAGCTGTTAAACAGTCCTCACCTAAAAAATATCGTCTTGGACGGAGTCACAGCCTTTCGACGCCTGTCATGGGCTGTTTCTCTATTCGTTTTGCTTAGTGGAACTGTCTACGTGGTCGCTCCTATTATATTTATTGTCTATCAACATTTTCACCAGGTACAAATGGTGAAATACATCCTTCCGTATGCCGCAGTATATCCCTGGTATATCCCACCTAATGGGTTGCTCTACAAACTCCACTATATCTTCGAGTCTTGCGCAACCGTAAGCCTAATTGCCATCACGTCAAGCATTGATCCTCTCTATACTCTCTATGTGTTTCAAATGATTGGCCGACTGCGCGAGATATCTTATCGTATAACACACTTAGACGAGAAGCACGATGCTCAAATTGTCATACGTGAGTGCGTTAATCAATATGCAATGCTGATGAAGTGTCGTGATATTCTACAAAAAATCTATGGACCATTGATTCTTTGGATGATTGGAACCAACGCCATCATTCTTTGCGCTGGATTATTCCAACTTTCGCAAGTATGAATGCTTGATAAGTCAAGTGCTATGATAATCTTGACAATTCATTCTGTGACAGATGAAAAACATTTCCATAGGACAAATAATATTATTCTCCGCTTACGTAAGCACAAAAATGACACAAACATTTCTATGCGGCTGGACTGGAACCCGGTTAACGGCAGAGGTATATTTAAGTGATGTTCTAAATCAATTAATGTAATTATTAGCTAAAAAATCTCTACTTAACAGAGCGAAGATTACAGAGAAGCAATTTGCGCTGCTAATTGGATTGGAAATAAAAAACTCATGACTTCCGTACTCATCATGCTCACGCAGAAACCACTGGTATTGACTGCATACGGTTTTTCGACTATCTCGGTCCAAATTTTTCTGACGGTGAGTTGAAGATTCAAGATTAAAATACGAAATTCAACAATTGACAAAAAATTAATTTCTTATTATACAGGTGCTCAATACGACCGTGTCTTATTATTTTCTATTACAAACACTGCAACATGAGCCGTGAATTTAAAAAATCATTTTTTCAATTTTGTATGTACTTAATGGGTCTTACATTGCTAAGTCACGAAGCTTTAGACCATAATAATATATTGTAAAACAAACTTACATTATCAATGGCCATTTATTAACACTAAAATGAAGAATTAATAATCAAAAAAGTATCTAAAACTATCTGGAAGCACACATTGCTACAATAAACTTGATCAGTTCAGGTAGATAGCAAGATTGAAACTAAACTAGTAGCAACGATGAAAGCATCCCCACTCTGGTAGTCTATTCGAGAATCGATGTAATAGCGATAACCATAACCAATTATCCAATTTCCTATCAAGTACATCGCTTTCCTCCAGTAATTTAGAATCTCCATTCCCTATCGATGTGTCATTTCCAGTCACAATTTTCTAGTCATCCAACCGTTCTACTATTCAGTTCTGTACAACATATTGAAATGTCTAAGCACAAATTGGCAGAGTACTTTGTATATCGCAAAACTGTCAAAGTACTGCTGCTCATATTAGGTCTATGGCCAGTTGAGGAGCCCAGTCTGTTTTATCGTATTCTTCCTTACTTACAATTATCCCTGATTATCGTTATAGGCCTAGCCCTACTTGGCTTTGTCAAGGTGCATCTCACCAATGTTGCTCTTGTAACAAGAAGCGCAGGCATTATGGTGAGCTATGTCACTTGTGGCTTGAAGGTAAAAATATTATTTTCTATATAACAATTTGACAATAATCGCTTTAGCAACATCAAATGGATCACATAATTTTTTTCATTCATTTTATTTGAAGATGATTTGCATGATAAATCGTCGTCAGGACATACGTGAAATTCACAGAATTCTAGATCTATACTTCAGTAATCTACTAAACAACCCCCAAGTGAAGAATATTGTTTTGGAAGGAATCACAGCATTTCGACGTCTATCATGGGCTATTTTCCTGTTTAGTTCGTTCAGTGCAATTGCCTGTGTATTTTCTCCGATTGTCTACATTACTTATCAACATCTGTACAAGGTCGAGACCATCAAGTACGTCCTCCCGTATGCCACTGTGTATCCTTGGGCCATTGCGCCCAATGGACTGCTCTACAAGCTACACTACATCTTCGAATTTCTTGCAACCGTGACCCTCGTCACCATTACTGCGAGTGTTGATCCTCTCTATACTCTATATGTATTTCAAATGGTTGGTCAATTTCGGGAGATGTCCTATCGACTGACGCACTTCGACAACAAACAAGATTACCAAACTGTTATACGTGAGTGTGTTAAGCAGTACGTAACGCTGATGAAGTGCCGTGATATACTACAGGAGATCTATGGACCGATGATACTTTGGATGATGGGAACCAATGCTGTCATGATTTGTGCAGGATTTTTCCAAATTTCACAGGTATGAATGCTTGCTATAAGTCAAAGATATCCAATTAATCCTGGCAATTTATTTTCGTACAGATGAAAAACATCTCCATGGGACAAATGGTATTATTCATTACATATGTCAGTGCAAAGATGACGCAAACATTTCTTTGTGGCTGGACTGGAACACGTCTAACTGCAGAGGTAAGTGAGAAAGCTTATTGTAAAATGAAACGTTATTGTATTAGCTAAATGAGTTTTCTTGTACACCAGAGTGAGGACTACAGGGAAGCAGTTTGTGCTGGTAATTGGATTGGAAGCAAACAACGTATGACGTCTGTGCTGATCATGCTCACTCAGAAACCATTGTGTTTAACTGCATGCAGCTTATCGGTCGTTTCAGTCCAAATGTTTGTAGGGGTAAGTCGAAAGTTCAAATTCAAATACAATTTACTCATTGTAAAGGAAATCATTGTTTTACCATACAGGTTCTCAATACGTCAGTGTCTTATTTTTTTCTACTGCAAACACTCCAACACGATACTTCAACTTGAAAGATAAATTACCAAATAGCTTATGTTTACTGTGCGTATGCATGTGTGTGTGTGTGTGTGTGTGTGTGTGTGTGTGTGTGTGTGTGTGTGTGTGTGTATGTTTCTTACTGAAAATGCGAAGTTTCAAACCTTTAGGCGATAAATCATACAATGTACACTAATAATTCTAACATTATCAGCATGGCACATTGGTAATACTCTTTACAAATATGGGATACACTATGACGTGGAATTGATAATAAAATGTATTAAAAAATATCTGAAACCACACGTAACTTTTGAAAGCCTTATCAGTTCAAATAGACTGCTGAATCGAGACTGAACTGACAGCAGCTATGGTAGCGTTCCCACTGTTACAGTCTATCTTCAAATCGATGCAGCGACGATTACCTTAACTATGGATAATCATCCAATTCCCTATCAAATGCATCACTTTTCTTCGATTAGTCATTTTGAGTTCAATCTGCAGTTATCCAAGCGTTTTGCTATTCAGTTTTACTATAACTGCCTGCAATGTCTAATCACAAATTGTCAGAGTACCTCTTGTATCGTAAAATTATCAGACTACTGCTGCTCATGCTAGGTCTATGGCCAATCGAGGAATCCAATCTGTTCTATTACTCGCTTCCTTACATACAACTACTCTTGAATATCATTACAGCCCTTGCCATTTCGGGCTTCGTCAAAGTGCACATTACCAATATCACTCTAGTCACACGATGTACAGGTATTATGGTGAGCTTCTTCACTGGCACTCTAAAGGTAAAAATACAAAATTTTATCATTCATTATTATGAAAACTTTAGCGATTCCACTAAACGTGTCGCATTATTGTTTGCCAATTCCACTTCCAGATGATTTGCATGATCATTTATCGCAAGAATATACATGAGCTTCACAAAATATTGGATCCGTATTTCAGCAGGCTGTTAAACAATCCTCAGCTGAAAAATATTGTCTTAGACGGAATCACAGCCTTTCGACGTCTGTCGTGGGTTGTTTCTCTATCCGCGTTGCTTAGTGGAATTGTTTACGTGTTTGCTCCTATTCTATTCACTGTCTATCAACATCGCCATCAGGTACAGATTGTCAAATACCTCCTTCCGTATACCGCAGTCTATCCCTGGTCCATATCACCCAATGGACTGCTGTACAAGTTCCACTATATTTTCGAGACTTTTGCAACTATCAGCATCGTTGCCATTACTTCAAGCATTGATCCTCTCTATAATCTCTATGTGTTTCAAATGATTGGTCAACTTCGCGAGATGTCCTATCGTATGACACACCTAGACGAGACGCAAGATGCTCAAATTGTCATACGTGAGTGCGTCAATCAAAATGTAATTCTGATAAAATGTCGGGATATACTACAAAAAATCTATGGACCATTAATACTTTGGATGATTGGAACTAATGCCATCATGCTTTGTGCCGGACTATTCCAACTTTCGCAAGTATGAATGCGTGAAAAGTTAAGTTCTAAAATTATGTTGACAATTCATTCTGTGACAGATGAAAAACATTCCCATAGGGCAAATAATATTATTCTCCGCTTACGTAAGCACAAAGATGACACAAACATTTCTATGTGGCTGGACTGGAACCCGATTAACGGCAGAGGTATATTTATGTGAGGTTTTAAATCGATTAAAGCAATTATTAGCTGTAACATCTTTACTCAACAGAGCGAAGAATACAGGAAAGCAATTTGGGCTGCTCATTGGTATGGAAATAAAAAACTCATGACTTCTGTACTCATGATGCTCACGCAGAGACCGTTGGTGTTGACTGTATGTGGTTTCTCCATCATCTCAGTCCAAATTTTTCTAACGGTACGTCGAAGATTCAAAATTAAAAAACACAATTTAACATTGTAACAAAAGTAATTTCTTGTCGTACAGGTGCTGAATACGACAGTGTCTTATTATTTTTTACTGCAAACGCTACAATGAACGTGAATTTAAAAAATAATTTTTTCAATTTTTTATGTACTTAATGTGTTTTACTGAGAATTGTTAATTTAAAAACTCGACGATAATCATTTCGTGTAATGCAAACTTACATTGTCACTGGCGAATTGATTGCATTTATTGCAAATATTAACACATTGTACTAGCGAATTGATGACATGTATATAACAATGTCAAAGTGACATGTGTATAACAATGTCTTGAAGCATAAGAAAGGACTGAAGTCTTTATCAGTTCAGGCAGATCGAGACTGAATCTTCAGCTAGAGTGGGTCGCTATCGAACCATCCCTCCTTCAGCTGCCAATTTTCAGATCGATGTACTTGATTGCGTAATGAACATCGTAGCAATCATCCTATCATTTCCAACTGCATTGTTAGCATCGAACAATTTGACAATGTTATTTTCTAGACAGTCTCCCGATTGCCGGTTGCAATTTACCAGTTATCCATTCATTCTGCAGTTCACGTCCACCATCATACTCAGAAATGCCACGGGATAAATTACCAGAATACGTTGCATATAGGAAAATTATTAAACTACTGCTACTTATCCTAGGTCTATGGCCAGCTGAGGATCCTACTCTGTTCTATCGTGTCCTTCCTTACATCCAGATAGTCCTCAATCTCGGTACAGCTCTTGCCATTCTCGGCTTCATCCACGAGCATTTCACTAACGTCGCTCTCGTTACCAAAAGCCTAAGCATTATGACAAGCTTCTTAACGGGCATTTTGAAGGTAATCCTAAGATATTGTCCATTAATTTTTATCTTAATTCCAAAGCTTTCAACTTTGCCCTATAGGTGATTTGCATCAGCATCAACCGCAAGGAAGCAAATGAACTTCACAAACTTCTGGATCCGTACTTCAGTGAACTGCTGATTAATCCACGACTGAAAAATATCGTCTTAGACGGAGTGACTACATTCCGTCGTCTATCGTGGGCCGTTGCTGCTTTTGTTTTTGTCAGTGGCACTCTTTACATTGTCACTCCTGCAATATTTATCATCTATCAGCACGTTCATCAAGTTCAGTCTGTCAGGTACATTTTACCGTATCCTGGAGTCTATCCCTGGACCGTATCACCCAATGGGTTGCTTTACAAGTTACACTATATGTTCGAGTCGCTCGCAACTTTGAGCCTCTTCTCGCTTACCGGGAGCATTGAGCCTCTTTTTTCGCTCTATGTTTTTCAAATGATTGGTCAACTTCGTGAATTGTCTTATCGCATGTCTCACACTGATTGGTCGAGTGACAACGAGGATGTCCTGCGTGAATGTATGATTCAATATACAACGTTGATGAAGTGTCGCGATATACTGCAAAAAATTTATGGACCCATTATACTTTGGATGATGGGGACTAATGCTATCATACTTTGCGCTGTGATATTTCAATTGGCAGAAGTACGAATTTTTTTTATCGAATCAAGGGTCAAAGAAGTCATCTTGAAAATTGATTGTTTCACAGATGAAAAGTATATCTATAGGTCGAGCAGTATTGTTCGCAGGGTATGTGGGTACTAAATTGACACAAACGTTCATTTATGCCTGGACCGGAACACGATTAACCATCGAGGTAATTCACAAACAATGGCGCAAGCCTATATGGTATTTGAATCTTAAATTGTTTCCTCTACAGAGCGAAAATTATAGAGATGCTGTTTATGCTGCGAATTGGATTGGAAACAAGCGATTCATGAAATCTATCCTTATAACGCTCTCGCAAAAGCCGCTATTCTTAACAGCTTGCAATTTTTCTGTCGTTTCACTCGATATCTTTGTTATGGTAAGTTCTTACCAATGAGTATAAAGTAATAATCCATTGTCGAGAATATCGTTTTCTTGTAGGTTCTCAATACGACAATATCTTACTTTTTTTTGCTTCAAACGATCCAACACGAAGCCTAATTCTGAGATATGTCGTCTTAGTTTAGTAATTTCATTTTGAATTTTATGTGTAAATGAGTTGAGAAATAAAATCTTACGGTTGTAGATCAATTATATTCCGAGCCTCGTTCTCGAGATTATAAGAATATTTACCATGTAGTTACCTCCGTGTACGCTAGATTCCACAAATTTCAGAGTAAGAAAACGG